>JAQHUG010000063.1:3392514-3416933 GCA_028555095.1 Dicrostonyx torquatus
AAAAAAAAAAAAAAAGACAGACTATCTTTATAACTACTACGTCCTCTCTGAGCACCATTCATTCTCTGAGCCAGTTGTATTTCTTTTATTTCTGTTGTTTTATGTTTTTTTATAACCCAATGAATCCAATTAGTGCCTCCCATATGCTCACGGGTCTGAGGCCACCCACAGGAGCATGGGCAACCTACCAGTGGTCACACACCACAGGAAAATGGCTCTCCCTCCCTACCAGTTACTATTATTCTCCTCAACTGTTATTTCTAAAGACTTCAGATCTCACTCTTCCTTCTTTTCTAAGAACAGTTAATTCTCTGGAGGCCACTTCCTCATTCCTAGGTCCTATAGCCACCCTGCACTGTCTTCACTTGGAAGCTCCTGCAGCTCTCAACTCCTAGGCCAGATTCTGCGCTGGCACCATAATCTGCACGTCCCAACAGAGCGCTCCACCCCTAACCCTGTCTTGAAAAACCAAAAAAAAAAAAAAAAAAAAAGACAATTCCTTTATGCAAAGAGGGGCTATCAATCATTTCAATACTTTTGCTCCAGCCCCACTAAACTACTTTGTTGCTATATAGCCATTTCAGACCCAAGGTCAACTCAGCCAGTGGAGAGTCTGAACCAGCCCTCACAAAAGAGCTTTCCTACTGGATTGAGGCAAATGGATTTGGGTTCAGAATGCCACATGGGTCGAACTGACAGAAGCCTGTATCTGAGACATGCCAGCCTTATTGGTGGACTGGGAGGGGAAGAACAGAGTGCGGGGTGTGGGGAGAGGAGGGGACAGGAACAGCTTCAGACAAGGACACCCTCCCATAGTGAACCCCTCCAACTTCAGAGGAAGAGAAGAATCTGCATCCTCAGCCTGCACTGAACACCCCACGTGTTGGTCTTGATTATGAAGTAATGGGATTTGTGCTCAACCAGTTAAAGAGAAGCAAGTCAAACCTGCTTGCTACACACAGGTCACCTAGAATCCTTCCATGCTCCTGGATTTCTGCTATTTTCCTGTCAATATACTAGCAGTGACCTGGGACAAATTCCTCTAACTGTCCAGGTTTCCTGTCCATGTATGACACACTGCTGCACCAGGACTTGGACACCAGACCTCTCGCCCACCGTCCTGCCCAGGAACCCTCATGGCACCAAGACTCATCACTGGCTCCAGGGAGAAAAGAGAGGCCAGAGGACAATGCAGTCAGCTACTGCAGCCAGCCATTGCCAGGGCTCTTCCAGGGCTGGCCACCCGGTCTACTTCTGGCCCTGGCTTTGCCCACCCCCATTCCTTCGGCAGCAGCCCCAGGCTGAAGAGGCCTATTGTTGGGCCCTGTAGTGGGGTGAGGAGAGGAACAACAGCGCAGACACGCCAGAGCGGTGCACTGAACAACGTTCACCACGCACGTGTGCCGCTGACACCCTTCAGACCAAAGTTCCAGCCACTGGAACAGGGGAGCCACTGCAGGCTTGAGGCCAAGCAGAGTCTGGGAGGAGGAGAAACGTCAGGATACTTCAAATCCCACGGCATCCTGCCTATTTGATCACAAGCAATTCTGAGATTCTGGATGGGTAAGGGATGCATCTGGTCCAAAGCATGGAAGGAGTCATCAGGAGTGGATACAAAGTGATGAACGAGAACACAGAGGGGATGTGTTGGAAGGAAAAGCTAAGCCTACCCAAGGACAAGGTTGTAACTACTTACCTCTGTATAAGAGCTAACAATCCTAGTCTCCCTTCCCACCACAAGCCACCAGGTGACTGGCCCTCCAGCACCCCACAGAGGCCCTTCTCTCTCCATAGAGAAACACACTAGGTGTCTGTCTGTACAGTATCCCAGAGGCATTACTAACAACAGGGAGAGCCACATCTCAGAGGAGAGCCACATCTCAGAGGAGAGCACACGGTAATTAATGTCAATATGACGGCTCCCTTCTCTATCTGCTCCAGAAACCTGGGGCTGGAAGTTGGCAAAAGACAAGTTATGGGCTTCAACCAAGCCAAGATGTAAAGACATGCAACCTAGGAGCTTCCAATAAATAGCCTGTCCAAGTCCCCACAGAAAACTAATGAGCCACTCTCAACAAGCTATCCAGCACCACAGTCCCCACAAGCTTCTTCCTTAGATTAGAAACAGACAACAAAAATATACCAAATAACAAAGGAAAGCCTCTGGCTTGGGAGAAAAAAAAAATGTACACAAAAAAACAAATGAGAGCCGGGAGGTGGTGGCGCACGCCTTTAATCCCAGCACTTGGGAGGCAGAGGCAGGCGGATCTCTGTGAGTTCCAGACCAGCCTGGTCTACAAGAGCTAGTTCCAGCGCAGGCTCCAAAGCCACAGAGAAATCCTGTCACCAAAAAAAAAAAAAAAAAAAAAAAAAGAGAGAAGGGGAAAAAAAAACAAGACTCCCCAGAAGAAAATTTCAGACAGATAATTTTCAGTAATATGCTCAAACTGATAAAGTGTATCCACAAAATAAGGACAAGATATTTTGTTTTTAAACCAGGGAACAAAGTATCAAAAACAATTGAGCTGTGGAGATCGCTTAGCTGTTAAGGTGAATGCCTGTCTCCTTAAGGTCAAACCTCAGCTTGACCCCAGCAAACACATGGCAGAAGAACTTAAGCTATGCACTGACCTTCACACATGGGCCATGGCCTCGTGAAAACAAATGCACTGGAAAACAAATGCACTGACCTCCGCACGTGGGCCACAGCCTCATGAAAACAAATGCACTGACCTCCCTATGTGGGCCACGGCCTCATGAGCACATTCGCAGATAAGAAAGCAGACAGTGGGGAGATGGATGCGAAAGTGCGAGGACCTAAACTGAATCTCCGAAAAACCCACTTAAAACCAATCAAGGGCTGGGCGGGCGGTGGCACATGCCTTTAATTCTAGTACTCGGGAGGCAGAGGCAGGAGGATCACTGTGAGTTCAAGGCTAGCCTGGTCTATAAGAGCTAGTTCCAGGACAGGCTCTAAAACTACAGCAAAACCCTGTCTCGAAGAAAAAAAACAAAACAAAACCAACCAAGGTAGCAAATTCCCAGTGTTCCTATGGCACAGTGGGAGGAGACAGGAGAATCCCTGGTTACTGTGCGCTGGTGAGATGAGCACCCACGGCAACACACAAAAAGAAAACAGTCTCAAAATGAGGTAGAAGACTAGGGTTGTTTTTAATCCCCCTCCACTCTCCCAACTAGCAGGCAGGCTCACAGCAGGCATTCCTAAGTACAAGTCACTTTTTAAATCTGATGTACACATAAGTCACAAATGTAGGTCCTAACTTCACAGACGCAAGGTTGACATCAAAAAGTTTTCTGCATTGAATTTTTTTAAGACTGTTTCTTTGTTTCTTTGTGTAGCCCTGGCTGGCCTCCAACTCAGAGATCCGCCTGCCTCTGGCTCCTGAGTGCTGGCATTAAAGGCGTGTGCCACAGCCACCACCACCGCCACCATTAGGCTGTGTCTGAATTTCTAACAAGCTCTGTTGCCACTGGTCCATTAAATACCATGTGAAAGCAAGGATCTTTAAGCTCTGGAGTAGAAGAGTTCTTTGTCTATGCATTAAAATCACCTGGGTGCTATGAAAATGTCAACACTGGGACTCCATCCCCCATAATTCTAATCAAATTGGTCCAAGTAATCTTGAAGACTCTTCAAATGAGTTGAGACCCACAGCTCTAGAAAAAACCTATAATTGTGCCAAATCATTTGTCCTGGCCAAACCAATCCATTTTCAAATGTTGCAACCATTGTTGACATGGCACACTTTAAAAAGATGTACATTAGTGTTTTGCCTGCACATTTATCTATATGAAGATGTAAAAACCCCTAGAACTGGGATTTCAGACAATTGTGAGCTGCCATGTAGGTGCTGGGAATTGAACCTGGGTCCTCTGGAAGAGCAGCCAGTGCTCTTAACCTCTGAGCCATCTCTCCAGCCCAAAAACTACTCTTCACATCATGAAAGTAAGCATAAACTTACAGACCTACTCATTATTCAAATAATTCTAAATGTTAAGCCTCATTAGCATTAGTGGAGAACTCATAGCACACAAGAGAAATTTATTCTGATTATTAGATTCTCACATTTATCCTGAATTTAAAAAACAACTTTTTTAAATGCAAACCTCTAAGTCTCAGTGAGTCTCAACTTTCTAGGAAGACATCCTTCAGTGAGCCACAGATCAGCTAGTGGGACAGCATTCTGGGAAGAAGACATCCTATCCTTCAGTGAGCCATGGATCAGTTAGTGGGACAGCATTCTGGGAAGAAGACATCCTATCCTTCAGTGAGCCACAGATCAGCTAGTGGGACGGTATCGTTTCAATCACTCTTTAAAGTTGCACAAAGGACCAGAATGACCTTAAACTTCAAACACTCTTATGGTTTGGATATGAAGTGTTCTCGGAAAGACTCCCGTGTTCAAGGCTTGGTCACCAGCTTGTGGGGCTACAGAGAGGTGACTGGATCATGAGGTATCTGACCTAGTCAATGAATTAATCATCTGATGGTTCATAATTTGAGGACATTAGTTAGAGATGGGCCTGGCTGGAGGAATTAGGTCACTGAGGGTGTGCTTTTGACATTAGCCCCTTCCTGCCTATCTTCCTACCTCCATGAAGTTGGAAGCATTGCTTTGCCATGCCAAAAAGCCATGGAGCCAGCCAAGCGCAGACTGAAACGATCACTAAAAGTGTTTCTCCCTTCAGCTGATTTCCTTAGGTATTTATCACAATGATAGTGACTAATATAAGTGCAAACTATGAAACCTAAAATACAATAGCTTCACACCCTCAAGACAGGGACGGGAAACATTTCCGACCTAGATCTCTATGGTCATGTAACCACCAACTAAATAAGTATAGGCCTGTGTGGTCCCAATGGATGGCTCATATGCATTCCTCTTCAGGACACTACAGAGGATGTATGCTATCAAAATCATCAAGGGGAGGAAGTATGATTTGAACAGGAAATAGCAAGAGTTTCAGCACACAGTCCCCAGACAGTGAGGCTAATTTGGTGAGCTGTGGGACCTTTAGGAGACAGGGCCTAGTTAGAGGAGATGGGACGCTCACAGTTCTAGCTCTAGTCCAAGTGTTCGTAAGTTCCTGCTGCCACCATGCCTTCCCCACCCCCATAATGAGATGATCTCCTGAACAACCACAGCACAGTGAGACAGCAGGCAGTCAGGCGATGGTGGCGTGCGCCTTTAATCCCAGCACTATGGAGGCAGAAGCAGGTGGCTCTCTCAGTTCGAGGCCAGTCTGGTCTACAGAGTGAGTTCCAGGACAGCCAGGGCTACACAGAGAAACCCTGTCTACTCTACAGTTCTCTACTTTAACCACTACTGTGTGTTGAGTAATATGAGAACATGATTCTTTTTATGCAGTTGCATACATTTTTCTTTGCATAACTGGATGTGTCAAATGAACTTATAGATAGACAGACAGACAGATAAGAGTCAGGCATGGTTATTCCCACCTTTACTCCCAGTACTTGGGAGGCAGGAGCAAATGGATCTCATCGATCTCTGTGAGTTCAAGGCCAGCTTGGTCTACAGAGTAAATATCAGACCAACCAGGAATATATAGTAAGGTCCTGTCTCAAGGTGGGGGGAAAAAGACATGAAAATAAAATCCTTTTATAAAGGGGGTTGGGACTAGAGAGATGGCTTAGCCGTTACGAGCACTTAGTGCACTTACAGAGGACCTGGATCTACATGGCAGCTCACAACTGTCTGTAATTCTAGTTCCAGGTGATCAGATGCTTCCTACCAACCTCTGATGGCCACCAGACACACATGTAGTACACATACATACATGCAGCCAAAAACACTCACAAAATGCACATAAAAATAAAGATATAAAAAGAAAGAAAAAAATGAGCATCTAGCCTGATCAAAATGAGATAAAACTAAGTTGAGAAGCTGGAGTTTAGGCCCCAGGGAAGATTCATGTGAGAAGATTCAGAGAGCCAGAAAGGAGACAGTCCCAGAAATCTATGCCAAAGGTCCCCGCAAGGATCTGCTGAGCACTCTCTCATGAAGGCACTGACGGAGACCAGGGGAAAGGACCACCCAAAGGATGAAGGGAACAGTGCTGGGCACTTACAGGAAAGCACCTGCTTATTATTCAAAATAGTTTAAAAGGTAATAAGGTGAGTGTATCAATGTAGTATGGGGTTTGTAACAATTGTTTCCTAAGAGGGAGAAGTGAAAGCATATCTTCTAGGGTTCTTACACTAGTATCACTTGAAAGAAACTATAATAAGTAAAAGACTATACTATGAATTCTAGTCATACAAAAAAAGGTACCTGTAAAACAGATGCACAAGTTCTTTGTGGACATAGAGTATTGCTCCATACACAGTCCAGACTGGCCTCGTTCTCTTGCTTCTATCTCCTGAGAGCCGGGGTTACCAGCATGCCACAAACACTATGCCTGACTCCACAGAAGATCACAATCCAGATGTGGTAGTACATACCTATCATCCCATAACTAGGGGAGCTGAGGCTGAGACCAGAGGACTGCAAAGAATTCAAGACCAGCCTAAGTCACATAGCAAGTTCGAGGCCATTCTGGGATATAGAAGTCCAACCTCAAAATAAAAAAAAGTAAAACAATAAACCTTAACAAATTACTTACAAGTAGAAAATATATGTGTGTATGTGTATATATACGTGTGTGTGTATATATACGTATATATACACATACACACATATAATAGTGTTGATATATATATTATATATATATATAAAATTTTATGTTGCTCATGTTAATAAATCAAAACAGAAAATTCAATAGTCGTTGACTGACACAGAGCATTTGACGATGCCCAACAATCATTCTGATTAAAACACTCACTGGGCAGTGGTGGCGCATGCCTTTAATTCCAGTACTAGGGAGGCAGAGGCAGGCAGATCTCTGTGAGTTAAGGCCAGCCTGGTCTACAGAGAAAGTTCCAAGATAGGCTTCAAGGCTACAGAGAAACCCTGTCTCAAAAAAAAACAAAAAAAGACTCTCACCAACAGGACCAGAAGGAAAATTTTCAAACTGATGCATTTTGTACATGAAAGAACCCTAAAATTAATAGCTCGCTCAACAGTGAAAGATTTAATGTTTTCCTCAGGGATTGGCACTGTGATATCTATTCTTCCATACCACATGATACAGCCGTTATGACCAGGCCAAAAAAAAAAAAAAGGAAATAGATTACAGGCACAGAAAGGAAAAATAAAACTGTCTTTGCTAGCCGATGACATGGGCACTACCAAGAAAACACAGGGGACCCTCCAAGGAGGCTTAAAAGCTTCGAGACCAAGTAGGCTCCACATCAACAGTCACCGCGTGCGGTACCTGCCTTGAGTTTCAGCACTGAGGCAGGCCCAAGAACCGAAGGTCAATCTGGATCCCACAGGTGGCAAGAGGTAACCTAGTGCACCAGGGTGTTCAAGGTCATCCTCAGCTACAGAGGGAGCCTGAAGTCAGCCAGGGATACTTAAGATCCTATCTCAAGATTTTAAAAAAAAAGGGTAGCAAGATGGCTCAAGGGGAAAAGGCACTTGCTGCCAAACCTACCACTTGAGCTGAATTCCTGGACCCATATGGTAGAAAGAAAATACTGACTCCCAAAGGTTATTTTCCTGGCTTTCACACATATGAACATACACACATTAAGTAAATAAATGTAAATAAGATTAAATTAAAACAACAGCAAAGAGAAAGGATGAGAAAGGAAGAGGAAGAATGATTAAAATTCAGGCCACAAACTACAAAAAAAATCTGCAAATTAGGCACCAGATAAAACACTTATATTCTAAATATATTTTTAAATTCTTTAAAACAATGAGAAAAAAACAACAACTGCACAATGGGTAAACAACGTGAACAGATTCCCCATCGAACAAGTGCAGGAAGAGATGCCAACATTAGTCACTAAGAGAACACTCCTAGGTGTCTAAACACACCGCCACACAATGTATGGTAGGATTATAAAATTGTTCAACCACCTTGAAAAACAGCCTATCTGGTAGGTTTGGGGTCTTGGGGTCTTTTTTGGGGGGGGATATTGTTTGTTTGCTGAGCTGGATCCTGCTATGTTGCTCAAGCTGGCGTTTAGTTCCTGGGCTGAAGCAAGTCTCCTGCCTCAACATCCCAAGTAGCTGGGGCTACAGGTACATGCAGCCATGGCCATTTATTTATTTTTAATATTATTCATTTGTTTAAAAAAATTAAATTAAATTTACTTTAACTGGTTTATGAAAATGCAAATATGGTAGCTATTAATTGGGGTCATGTGGTAAGTCTAGAAGTTTGTTAAAGGTTAAAATGTTCACCTACAATATGATGCGAGCAAGCATTCCAGTCCTAAGAGTTTACCTGGGAGAATGAAAGCATATAGCCACACAAAGGCTAACACAATCTCCGAAGAGGCTAACTCTGTAATACTCAATCTGAAACCTACCCATCACCAGGTACATGGCTATAAAGACGATGACATACCCATTCGGGACTACTGAGCAATGACAGGGAATGATACATGTAACTAATGACACATGTAAAACATGAGCGAGTTTTGAAATAATGATGCTGAACCAAAAAAGCCAGACTCTAAAAGGTTACTATTTGATTTCCACTTACACAGAATGCTAGGCCGTGCCGCTCAGGTGGTGCCAAAAAGCAGTCCAGTTGCTCTCCTCCTGTTCACTGAAAAGTCAGGAAAGTCCCCCTAAAGTAAGTGTGAGGAGGTATGCTTATACATACACTGAGAGCAGAACTTCCCCACTCAAGTCAGTGAGCCAGAACCACTGGGCTCATTCCAGGAAAGCGTGGCACCATGGACACAGCAGCTAAACTTCCGGTGACAGGCACGGGGTGAAGCGGACAGACAGGTTGGGCTGGCCAGAGCCGGCAAACCGGCTCCTCTGCCAGTCCTAGCCACCACCACCCCTTCTTCTGCCCCCACAGGAGAACCCTACCTCCACCCAGGGTGGTTCAGAACCGAGGTATGGGGGTCTTCTGAACCATAGACAAATGGTGGGCTGGGGCAGAGATATTCCCTGCTGAGGCCCTGAGAGCAACTCTGGATCCATCCCCACTAGTGGGGCAGAGATACAAGAACTCTTGACAGGGCTAGGGAAAGAAAGGCTGTAAGGTGAATGCTAAGCCCACCTGGACCAGGAAGGAGCTGGTGGGTCCTTGTGTCAACAAGAAACTAAATGTAGCCACTGTCCCTGGCCCCTGAATGCTTCATCTCTAGGCTGTGCCAAGAACAAGCCCCAGGGTTGGGTGGGGGTGTGAAGAGACCTCAATAGGATATCACAGCGTCCTATCTGCCACCTTCCACAGAGGTCAGGGCCTGGATCAAAGAGGAGGTAGCAGCCGCTGTGACACTCTCCTCTCTCCTCTCGCACTCCATTCAAAGATGAAGACCTCACCAGTTGCTCTCTGCTCTTCTACCCATCCTTGGCTTGGGGCCCACAGCAAAATCAACCGTGACAAAACCGTGTGGCAGGCGCAGGTCTGGCTCGTGCCCTAGTCACTACTGACTGGCACCCTCATGTGACCCATAGGACAACAAGATAAGGCACTGATAAAGCCACACTACCCACTTCCCTTTTCTGGAGGCCACCTAGGCGAATTGCACAACAGGTAGCTGTCACACGGAGGCACACCTACCTCCACCAGCAGACCGGTGGAGGGGATGACTTCTACCCTGCAACTTTAGCCCTGGGGCTACCTTACCCTCCCTTCCCTCTGCCACTCAAAGGACTTTACATCCAGTCTAGACTTGAAAGAAGTGACTACTCCACTACAGCAGCTGCTAGATACAATGGGGCAGGGGATGCTCCCGGGGTTAGTCAACCTGAGGGTAAGAGGACTGTTTGGAGCCCATTCTTCTAAACACATTAACTCCAGCTGAGAACAAAACTGACCTCTCTTACCTGAGTTTTCAGCTGCCCGGAGGCAGACACAGCTTCGAGGATGCTCAGACTCGAGGTAGCAGAGAAGATCCAGCAGGCCAGTGCCTGCCCTTAGGCAATGGCTTCCGAAGGTCAGGTTCACAGCGCTCTTCTGCTCCCCAAGCCCCTACACCCTCCTGCATTACTCTTGGCACTGGAAGACTCCTGATGGCAGCGAAGTGGCTTGCAGATTACCACCTCCTCCGCCGCCTGCGCCTGCGGGTCCTGTGTCCCCCTTGGAATTCCTCACCTCCTGGGGACCCTTTACCGTTCAGATACGTTTCCTGAACGGCCCACGCGACCTGACCCTCCTGTACCCCGGGCAGCCAATTTGCCTCCTGCACCCCCAGACGCCCCTCTCCTTCAGGCCCCCGGGGTCCCACAGGCCTGGCCCTCCCCAGTAGCTCGAGTCTGTCCCCACTCGCGGGGGATGCTCCCAGGACCACCGCCTCCCTGCCCAGGTGCCCACAGCTCTCCCAGCTGCGCTCGTCCGAACTTTCGAGCTCCTCCGTGTGCAGGAAGGAACCGTCCGTCAACTCGGGGAGCTCCTCGGGCTGCCGCAGAAGCCTGCGTGGGCAGCCCTCCCCGCGCTCCTGCACCCCGGCACGGGCTTCGCCGCGCTCCTGCACTGCGGGACCGCCTCCCCCCTTCTCCTGCTGCTGCCTGCGGAGCCCCAGGCCCTCCTCCTGCGCCACGGGCCAGCCGGCCGAGGCCGTCCAGCGAGCCGGGCGCCTCCAGTCCGCGGCGGCGGGCGGTTCCCACACCACCCCCAGGCTGGGCTCGTGAATGCGGCCGCCCCGCTCCTGCACCCCCAGCCCCACGCCGCCCTCCTCCTGCACCGCCGGACCCACCCCGCCCTGCTCCTCCACGCCGAGCTTCAGCCCGCGGAGAAGCTGCGGGCCCCAGCTGAGCCGCCCGACGCGCGCAGGTTGCTCCTCCTGCAACGCGGGGCTCACTCCGCCACGCTCCTCCTGCGCCCCCCGCCGGCGACCCCCAGAACCCGCCGCGCCGCGCACGCGCCTGCCCCCCAGAGGCCGCGCGCTCCCGCCCCTCCAGATGGTGCTGCCCTGCGCGCCCCCGCCCCGCGGCTTCCGCCTCGGCCCCGAGAGGGCAGTGGGGGCCCGGCGTCCCCGCCCCCGCCTCCGGCAGTCAACCTCGGCCACCCGGGCGCCGCGCCGCAGGTGCTGCGGCCCCGCGAGCCGGCGGCCCTCCAGCCGGGTTCCCAGAGCCCGCGCGCGCCTGCGCCGCCCCGGGGGGGTGGGGCCCCACTAGAGTCGCTCCGCCCTCTTAAAGGGTCCGGGCCCTTTATTGCGGGCGTGTGCACACACACACACACACACACACGCACACACACAACTGAGAGAAAGGTGAAGTTCAAAACAAGGACGTTCCATCGATTAGCAAAGTCAAGTGAGGGGAAGTTCTAAAATAAGAGTGGGTGGGAAGGAGAAAAGACAGTCTCACGCGGCTTCGAACTCCTTGCAGCTGCCTCCTGAGTGTTTGAAATTTTAAGTGGCGTTTCAGCTGCTCGAGTTTACCTTGTGGGAGTGAAAACTCACTTCTACCTCTTCTCAGTTGCTTCTGCTTTAATCTAGCAGCCAGGTAGAAACAAAATGGACCATTACCTGGGTTCTTTCCCTGGAATCAAAGGAGGGACTCCAGAACAAGGGAGTTTGTCTTCCTATTGGAGCCTAGGGTAGAAACTGCCCCTAAGCAATGCCATCATCCTCCCTCCCCACTCCTCTTAGATCCTCTCTTTCCTTGTGTGCACATAGCCCTCCTCTCCCTAGAAAGAAAAAGCAGACTGGGATTCCTAATGGGGTGCAATGTGATCATAACCCAAATGGAAGCAGGCCTGTACAGTAAGACCTAGAACCACTGAGCCCCATGATTGTCTCCACCTCATCTATAAAGTGGGCATAATAAGAAAATAAGGATGAAGGGTAAGCCATCTCAGTGGGAGTAGGCAGTTGTCACTTTGTGTGGGTCCGTCTCTGACTTTTCATCCCTTTAATAGCATTCTAAATTCTCAAGGAAAGCTGACCCTAAATGATTAAGATGTTGACAGATACTTTAGATTTACAAATTCCACATTTGGTGACCTCTGAGTGTGTAAGGCCACTCCTTATTCTAGGCCTGTATTTCACCTAACAAAATGCTGTGAGTTTTAACTTGCAGAAAAGTAATATGTCTAAAGAATTACAGGAACTAACCCCAGGCAGTCAACAGTCAAGGTCAGATAGACCATGGGGGGGGGGGGAAGAGAATACTAATACGCAGACCCTGGATGAAGACAAGTTCTTCCCTCTCCTTACCAGACCAGGACCTGCCCCTTTTTTCTTTCCTTATAAAAGCTTTTATGTCCTGTGGTGCATTTAATCCCAGCACTCAGGAGGCAGAGGCAGGCAGATCTTTGAGTTTGAGGCCAGCCTAGTCTACAGAGAGGGTTCCAGGACAGCCATGGATATACAGATAAACCCTATCTCAAAAAACCAAAAAATAAAATAATAATAATAATAGCTCTTTTGTGCACTTAATTGCTTGAGGGGTACAGTAGTTCCACTCATCTGATCAGAGTGCCAGCAGTTTAATAAGATGGATTTCCTTCCCATCAGCCCTTGACTCCTACGGGTTGTGGGCAGGTGGGCTTGGTCCTGTTCCGTACTTACTTGTCTGGCGCTGAGATCAAAGGCTACAGCCTCGGAGGTGGATAGTTAGGACAACCAGAAAGGAGATGAGTTCCAGTAAGCTAGACAAGAACTAATCTGTGTGGATTTGGGTCATGGTGGCTCGCTCCGTGAGGTGAACAGAGAAACATGCTGAATCATTTAATCGCAGCTCATTTGGTAGAGACTCTTACCCAGGAGCCGAGGGGTGAATATTCTGTATATCAGCTAGGGTCTTCCCTCTAGATGCCTGGCCTCGGGGAGAAAAAGAATTCAATGTATTTGGTAGAAGAAAGCCAAGGGATTCTGTCTCTAATCTCTCTCACACCATCTGCCTCAGTAAGGACAGCGGCTAAGATTTACAGAGCCCATGAGCTTAGTCTTGCCCTCTGCATCATCCCCCTCCCACCCCCCAGCAATGAGAACATATTACCACTCTCAGTTTATAGTGATAGAGCCGAAGCCTTGTGTGACAAGTGACTTTTTTCAGACTCGCTTGGTCCACAGTAGTAAAGCCAGAAGTCCAACCCAGCCATCTGACTTCATAGCCTGTTCTCTGAACCACTCAAGCACAATCAAACAATGTCAGCACAGGAGCTGTGCTGCAGAAAAACATCAGGGCTAACTAGATTTTCATGGTCGGTCGATAGATGCAAACAACTGATTTAGCCAAAATGCTCCTGCCAGTAAGCCCAGCTCCAAATCAAACAGAGCAGGGGGTCAATGCAGCACCATCGGAAGGTCCTAATAGGTAATTCTCTTAAGGGAGCTCAAGCTCCCTTCTCCCACCTCTCCTCCAATCACCTGCAAGTTCTGTGCCCCTCACATATCCCTAGTGCATGTGGCGCTTCAGATCTGAGGGTACCGGAAGTCTCCTGCTTCGTCCATCCGGCCCTGTTCTTCACCAGGGGATCTAGGGCTGGAGCTGCACTGGATTGCTCTGAGGCCGTTGCTGCCTCCCTCTCACCGTAGTCTGGCTGTACAAGTGACTGGAGACTGCTGTGTCACCAGGGTAGCTGATGGCGTAATGGAGAAATGATCTTCAGATTAGAAGTCAAAGGCTCAGGAGACCTGGGAGGTGCCTAACCCAGACTCTTCCCAGACCTGGAACTTTGAGAGAGCTGCCGCCGGCAGAGTGGCTCTGCGGGGAGGAGGACTTGTCGGGTCTAGTTCCGAACACAGTGTGCCAGCCTGCTCCAGGGCCGTGTTGGTGGTTCCCAGAAAAATCTCCACTGTGAGACAGTCGCCCTGCGGGGTGAACAAGAAGGCAAAGCAGGGGTGGCGGGCACCCTGGCTCACACCTGCAGACAGACACTCAGCCAAGACTTGGAAGATGCCTCAGAATCATTGCACCAAGGTTTTGTTTTTTGCCACCCGCCCCACCCCCTAACTTTCCTGACTAGAGCAAGGTTGTAAAACTACCAGCAGGAGGTGAATTAAATCCAATGAATATTGGTTTGGCTTTTTTTTTTTTAAATCAAAGGACAATAAGATAGAAAATACCAGGGTTGAAGAGGTAGCTCAGTGGGTAAGAGCGCTGACTGCTCTCCAGAGGACCGGGTTTGTTTTCCAGCACCCACATGGTGACTCACAACTGTAACAAACATCAATGCACATAAAAATAATCTTTTTTTTTTTTTTGGTTTTTCGAGACAGGGTTTCTCTGTGGCTTTGGAGCCTGTCCTGGTACTAGCTCTTGTAGACCGGGCTGGTCTCGAACTCACAAAGATCCACCTGCCTCTGCCTCCCGAGTGCTGGGATTAAAGGCGTGTGCCACCACCGCCCGGCCCAAGAATCATCTTTTAAAAATAAAAAATACCAAAACAGGGCTGTTTTGACTTTTTATTTAAAATATAAAGCATACAAAATTGAATCCAGAGAAATTCAAAAGCTAGTGTCTTTCTAAAGGGCATTCACATCAGGGTCCTGGAATGTAGCCAGCTCCCGAGGGCAGCCTTACTCAAGATGTTTCTTAATAAAGAGATTTACTACGCTTTCAGCGTGCCTTTCATACTCGTGGGTTATTTGTGACTTCCTGATGGTCTCTTTTTCCCGCCCAAGCAGACTATAAACCCTAGCACAACATGAATTTTTGTTCTATGTACACACTGTTGGAATAACGCCTAACGCAACATGGATGCCAAGAATGTCTGTGGAATGAATGAGCGTATAGCATAGGTAGTGGGCATATTGTTTTTACGACATTTTTGATTCATTATACATATGTGGATGTGTTCTGCATCTTGATGTAAAAATCTGTGTCTTTCTGTAGTCACAGTGAAAAACTCTGGATGGCCGCTGCTATGGCATGAATAATCTGGTTGCTCTGAATGGAGGATGTGGTATGTTAACTACAGCAGCAATTCTCAATCACCAAGGTGTCTTGTCGATTCTCAGTCACCGAGGTGTCTTGTCGAGTCTCAGCCACCTAGGTGTCTTGTCGATTCTCAATCACCGAGGTGTCTTGTCGATTCTCAGTCACCGAGGTGTCTTGTTGAGAGGTACAGATTTGAATTCAGCAAATTGGAAGGAGAATCTGAGACATGACATTTCAATCATCAAACTTTCAGGTACTGGTGTTTTTATTTTTAATTGATTTATTTGTTTTATGGGCAGCAGTGTTTTGCCTCTGTGTATAAATATGCACCACTTGTGTGCCTGATGTCTGAGGAGGTCGAGAATGGGCATTGGATCCCCCAAACTGAAGCTATAGATGTTTGTGAACTGCCATTTTGGTGCTGGGAACAACAATACCCTTAACTGCTGAGCTTCTCTGCAGCCCACGAAAAAATATAAAAAATATTGTATTGAATATTGAGTTCAATCCCAGCAACCACATGGTAGCTCACAACCATCTGTAATGAGGTCTGGTGCCCTCTTCTGGCCTGCAGGCATACATGGAAGCAGAATGTTGTATACATAATAAGTAAATAAATAAAATCTTTAAAAAAAAAAAAAAGGCTGGGCGGTGGTGGCGCACGCCTTTAATCCCAGCACTCGGGAGACAGAGACAGGCGGATCTTTGTGAGTTTGACACCAGCCTGGTCTACAAGAGCTAGTTCCAGCGCAGGCTCCAAAGCTACAGAGAAACCCCGTCTCAAAAAACAAACAAACAAACAAACAAACAAACAAAAAATTGTATACCTTAGCATAATCAAACTGTGATCTAGGGCATAGAATTCAGCATCTCTGGCTCCTTTTTTTTTTTTTTTTACACATATGTGTGTGTGTGCGTACACAAATTTACATACATGGGGGTCAAAAGGTAACATGTGGAGTTGGTTTTTTCCCTTTCCCATGTGGATTCAGGGGTGTGTGGGTTCCTCAAACTTTATAACCTATGTCTCTATTCCCAGAGCCATCTTACTACCCATCTCTATAGCTTTTAAGAGCTCCCCTGGTGATCTCAGAGTGTGACAAGAAAGGGACAGTGCTTGTTGAAACTTGGTAAGACGGTAGAGAGACCAGATATTTTGGTCTTTGTACCCTGTGCCTGAAACAAGTCTGAACAGAGGTCCCTGGGCAGTGTGATGCTGGTATCAGAGTCAAAGATGATTGAACAAAAAAGGGGGGAGGGAATTTTGGAGTCAGGAAGGGGCCATGAGAAGAAGGCGAAGGGAAGAATTCTGACGATTCCATGGGCGCGGGAGTATCTGCGAACCCAGGCCATATCCTTCGAGAACCAAGAACAGACCGTGCCCTCACCTATCAGCAGGTCAGAGCTCCTGGGAGCTGTTCAACAGGCCCTGTTCACACGCCCCCGGGGAATTCAGTTTTCAAAACCTTACTAGGGCATAGGGAGGAGTGGATTGCCGCCAGCTTCTCCCACATGCGTGTCTCCTTTGCCCAGCTGGGGTTGAAGAGTCAAAAGATCTTAACCCTGAGGTCAACAAGGGCTATATTCCTAAAGGAAATAGCGTGGAGTCCTGGGTTCTGACGCCCCCTGGTGGACATCTAGAGTTAGGATGGGGCTGCACCAACTGTCCTGTTGTCCAGCAGTGTCAGGCATTATCGTGATCAAGAGGTTGGGGATGTAGCTTAGTTACCTGCCAAACATATAGCCCCCGTGCTGAGTAAACTGGGTGTGGTGAGTCCTGGCTGTAATCCTAGCACTTGGAAGGTAGAGGCAGGAGGATAAATTAAGATCATCCTCTGCTACTCAGAGAGTCTGAGTCCAACCTAGACTACATGAAACACTATTTCAAACCAAACTACACGATCAAGAACAAAACAGACAACAAAAATACTTCTGGAAAGTCAGACTAATCAGACCCCACTGCTCTATGTGGCAGTGGTGAGGACTTTTGACCAGGGTGCCCTTCTGCATCTTCTCTCTGTGCTCAGCTTTCCTCAATTAAAATGGAGAAACTACACAGTCCTTTGTTGTGTTTCTTCTCGTTTCCACCACGTCACCCTACTACATCTGAGGTAATTAGGCTCACACATGTAGCTCTCCTGGCATCCTTGGCTACCTCCTGGTACCAATGTTCAGCTTACTGCCAAGCAATTCTAGTTGGTCACGTGGATCTGAGGAGTTGGCAACATCGCAAATACAAGTGCAGCGTTCCACCTCACCCCAGGCTCTCTCACTGACCCAGAAAACAGACTTCGTTTCTGTCTGTCTGTTTGTGAGAGAGTCACACTCTGTAGCCCAGACTGGCTTCCAACTCAGAGATCCACCTGCCTCTGCCTCTGCCTCCCCAGTGCTGGGATTAAAGGCTTCTGCCGCCACCGCCTGGTTCAGACTCCGGTTCTCAGCAGCTTCTTTTAGCCATTTCTTCCTTCAGCGCCATAGCAGTGCCTCAGTCCCACAGGCCTCCACCCTCTTACTCCACTTCAGGTGCTTCAGCACCAGGGAGAACCTGGGTCCCAAGCCCTGGCTTTCTCTTGGGCAGTTTTCATTGAAGTGGTAGTCACACACCTTTGACATGCCAGATGTAATGTGGAGAAGACGCTTGCTTTCACGGTGCTTCTCAGAGCCTCTCTCAGAGGGATGTCAGGATTACAAGAGATAATACAGCCGGGCGGTGGTGGCGCACGCCTTTAATCCCAGCACTCGGGAGGCAGAGGCAGGCGGATCTTTGTGAGTTCGAGACCAGCCTGGTCTACAAGAGCTAGTTCCAGCGCAGGCTCCAAAGCCACAGAGAAACCCTGTCTCGAAAAACCAAAAAAAAAAAAAAAAAGAGATAATACAGTGACATCTACACCCCTGAACAGTGTCATTACCACCGCAAGTGTCCTCTAGATGACCTTGCTGACTTCAGACTCTGAGCCTTCTCGTTAACTGCTGGTTAATCTTCCTAAAACCTCAATTTCATCACTTCCCCCTCTTACTTAACGACTTTCTGGCTGCTCCCTGGTAATCCCTATGTGTCTGGTAAATCACAGCAGGGTAATACCTATGGGGATTGATTCATCACAGCAACGCAGTCGGAAGTTATGTACCCAGGTGGTCAGCAGTGTGAAAACAGAAGCCAACTCAGGTCTGCGAGTTACCACTCTAGGAAATCGTGCTTCCAGAAGACAAGATCAATGTGTCAGAAATCAGGACAGTGAACAGCAAAAGTGAGGGTGCTGAGCTATCAGGCATGTCCCTAACAAGACAGCCACTTCCTGGAAATGTCACTTTAGCCATACAAGATGACTTAGTATTGTTGGCTTCAAAAGATCAGATGGTAAGACCAAGAGGAGCACTAGCTGGGGCAGTCAGGACAGATGCTCAGGTTTGGATGGCTGTCTGCAAGGTAAACAGATGAACACAGGTTCCCAGAGGCACCTCTAGGTTACTGAGCGGTGAGGAGAAAGTACAAAGGTGTCCTGTTTTGTCTGCTTACTGGTTGGTTACTAATTGTTTATTCAAAGCAGTGGGAAGGTCCAGGATACCCAAGTAAAGCAGTCCTGAGGTTTCCTGCTGTGGAATAATCACTTTGTACACAGTGAAGATTTGTCACTCAGATTGGTTTAATAAAGGGTTAATTGGCCAATAACTAGGCAGGTTGAAGTTAGGCAGGTCTTCTGGGATAAAAAGAGGGCAGAAAGACTCCTCGCAACAATGAAGATGCCAGGAGATGCAGAGAAAGCAGGAGGTGGACATGCAGTGCTGACAAAAGGTTATTACTATGTGGTAGAGTGTAGATAAGAAATATGGGTCAACTTGTAAGAGCTAGTTAGTAATAACCCTAAGCTATCATCCAAGCATTTATAATTAACAATAAGTCTCTGTGTGGTTATTTGGGAACAGGCTGGTTTAACAGAAAACCCTGCCTACAGTTTCCCTGATAAACGTTACAGCTCCAGCTTCTTCAGTGCTTAGCAGACACAAACAAAGAAAGTAGAGGTCATCTTTGGTTTGTGTGGTGCTTTGGAAGAAAATGGCGCCCATAGGGAGTGGCACTATTAGGACATGTGGCTTTGTTGGAGTAGGTATGGCCTCGTTGGAAGAAGTGTGTCACTGCCAGGCAGTGGTGGCGCACGCCTTTAATCCCAGCACTCGGGAGGCAGAGGCAGGCGGATATTTGTGAGTTCGAGACCAGCCTGGGCTACAAGAGCTAGTTCCAGTACAGGCTCCAAAGCCACAGAGAAACCCTGTCTTGAAAGAAAAAAAAAGAAGTGTGTCACTGTGGGGATGGGCTTTGAGGTTTCATATATGCTCAAGCCACACCCAGTGATAGAATTCACTTCCTGCTGTCTGAGGACCAAGATGTAGAAGTCTCAGCTCCTTCTCCAGCACCAGATTGGCCTCCACACAGCCTTGTCCCACCATGATGTAAAGTAAAGGACTAAACCTCTGAAATTGTAAGCAAGTCACTCCAATAAAATGTTTTCCTTCTAAGAGTTACCCAGGTCATGGTCTCTACACAGCAATAGGACCCCTAAGACAGCCAGTAAATTGGACTCATTCAGGCTGAGGGAAGAATCTGCTTCACAGATATTCCACCATGGAGGTGGGACCCAGGTTCCACACCTGCCAGACTAACATTCAACCATGGAGGTGGGACCCAGGTTCCACACCTGCCAGACTAACATTCAANTGCCAGACTAACATTCAACCATGGAGGTGGGACCCAGGTTCCTTACGTGGCAGACTAACATTCCACCATGAAGATGCGACCCAGTTTCCACACCTGCCAGACTAACATTCAACCATGGAGATGGGACCCAGGTTCCATTTGTGCTGGACAAACATTCCATCATGGAGATAGGACCAAGGTTCCATATGTGACAGGCAAACATTCCACGATGTTAAGGTAGCACACTAAGAGATTTGATCCTGAGCAGACCAACCCTCCCAGCTTGCATGTGTCCTTGCTGGTGAGACTCATGCCTCCTGGCAGCACGTCCAAGTGGGTCCAAGAGCAAGCTGGGAATTCTGCCCAATCATTCATTAATCAAAGACAAGGCTGGGCCCTGCACCCCACAGAGTTTTCCAGGTCATCCCTAGCTGGCCAGGTGAGCATGAATAGAAGCACAATGCTAGAGAGTGCTGGTGACCCAAAGGTAGACAAGTCACGAGGGCTCCATTGTGACCATGCTGTGGATGGTGTCCATTCCCACAGGGAGATAGCCGATCCCAGGAACTAGCTTCAGGCTATGTGGCAAAAGCTATTTTAGGCGCAGTTCCCCTTCTGTATACTCAAGTTTTCTTGTCTGGTGTAACAGACCTCACGACTTAGCACAACTGACTCCATGATGGAGGTAACATTCCGACTGTAACACTCAGCATGGAGACAGCACCTCCTGCCAAAACTAAAACAAAGCCCTAATCCATCAGCACATGGATCTGGGAAAGTCTCTAATGTACTGACCTTGCTTTTTAGCTCCTGCAGTTCTACTTCTGGCCAACTGCTCTTGTTAACTGGAGTACGTCAACCCAGAATATGCTTTTTGTGCTCATGTTTTAAAAGCTCACCCTGAGAAAGGCTCAGTGCTGCATTAGGATCCGGAATGCCCACTATAGTCACCGGCCAGCTAGTAAGATTTTGTACTGCCTTAAGGCCATGTCGGAGCAGTCTCCTCTGGAGAATACCCCACAACATCTAGCATCACTTTTACTTATTTATTTATTTATTTATTTATTCTCATTTATTTGTTTATTTACTTATTCTCATTTATTTGTTTGAGACAGGATCTCTCTCTTTGTAGTCTTGGCTCTCCTGGAACTCTGTAGATCAGGCTGGCCATGAGCTCACAGAGACCTTCCTGTCTCTGCCCCCCAAGTATTGAATTTAAAAACATATTGCACCATGCTGAGCTTTTTTAGCATCATTTTACAGATTTGTTTGTTTCACTCATTTGTGTGTATGTATATGTATTGCCTACAGAGTTCAGAAATGGGCACTGTTGCCAGGTGGTGGGGGCACATGCCTTAATCCCAGCACTTGGGAAGCAGAGGCAGGAGGATCTCTGTGAGTTCGAGGCCAGCCTGGTCTACAGAGCTAGCTAGCTCCAGGACAGCTAGGGCTGTTACACAAAGAAACCCTGCCTCAAAAACAGGAGAAGGAGGAGAAGGAGGAGAAGGAGAAGAACTGGGCATCTCTTTGGAGCTGGAGTTAGCAGGCAGTTATGAGCTGCCTGACATGGCTGCTAGGAGCAACGAGCACTCTTGACCACTGAGCCATCGCTTCAGCCCCTGGTTGTCTTATATTTTTTTATTATGTTTTAAAATGCACAGAGTTTGGTTCAACAAACAACCAGCAAACAGATTCTCATACCAATCTTCAATCCATTAGCTCCCAGAGGCCAGACACTCAGACATCAAAATCCCTTCTTGGACTAAGACTTTTCTTTTTATGATTTAAAAAAAAAAGCTAAGTAATATTGCACAGGGTACCAAAAAACTGCCTCAATGGACTACAGTCATGAAAGGAAAGTAGAAGACAGGGAGGAGGACGTGAGGAGGGAGTGGCAGACTGGATCAATCTTGAGCTGATTAGACAGCTGGTCTAGTCCTTTATAAAGCCCAGTCATATCGGTGGCACAGGTGGCCTGAATGTACCTGTCCCTGTGGTGTAGAGAGTGCAACCCCAGCTTGTGATTTTGGCTACATTCTTGGCATTGTGAGGTCCTGCGTGTTGGCAAACACCAGGAGAACAAAGCCCATCCTTGGCCAGCATTCTCTTTTCTTTTTGTTTTGTTTTGTTTTAAAAAAAAAAAGATTTACTATATATACAGTGTTATGTCTACATGGATGCCTGCACACCAGGAGAGGGTACCAGATCTCATCCTAGATGGCTGTGAGCCACCATATTGTCACTGGGAATTGAACCCAGGAGCAGCCAGTGCTCGTAACCTCTGAGCCATCTCTCCAGCCCCCTTGACCAGCTTTCTCATGAGTTTCTCATGGATCTCTTTTAAACACCCTCTTCCATTACTGTCAACTACCAAGATCAAACCTGGTGTGTTCTGGAAGTAGTGGTGCCACCTTGGCTGGCCCTTGTCCTGGGGTTACGTGCATCTCACACAGTGAAGATGACGACGTTCTTGTGCTCAGTAGCCTCCAGGTGGAACCCAGGGATGGAATGGTGGTCACTGTTTTAGCCAGCTTCTGTCTGTACAGGCTATTGTATTCTCTGCAGTAGCCAGGCCTACCATGAGAAGGCGCATTTCATTTTGCCAAAATGTCCCTTGAAGGAGTTTGCAAAGATATTCCCTATTATAGTGGCTGTTTTTGGTTTTCAACTTGACTACATCTGAAATGAACTACCATCCAGAAATCTCAGGGATACGTGAGAGAGATTTTCTGCTTGGTTTGAAGTGAGTGAATCCATTTCTAGTCTGGACCTTAGAGGTGGAAAGACACACACCTTTGATCTGGAACTTGAGGCAGGAAGACACACACTTTTAATCCAGATCTTGATACAGGAAGACATAACTTGAATATGGGCCATGCCTTCTGCTAGAAGTCTATATAAGAACACAGAAGTCGGGCGGTGGTGGTGCACGCCTTTATTCCCAGCACTCAGGAGGCAGAGAGGCAGGAGGATCTCTGTGAGTTCGAGGCCAGCCTGGTCTATAAGAGCTAGTTCCAGGTCAGGCAACAAAGTGACACAGAGAAACGAGAACCCTGTCTCAAAATTAAAAAAAAAAAAAAAAGAACATAGAAGAAGGGAACTTTTACCCTTTGCCTGCTTGCCCTTGCCAGCACATCTGTTCCTTCACTGGCACTGGAGCCTACTTATTCAGGGTTCCATCATAGGCAGAGACACCCAGCCTCATGGGACTGAGCAACTACTAGATTCTTGAACTTTCTGTTCACAACAAGCAATTGTTGGATTAGCTGGGTTGTAGCCCATAAGGCATTCCAATGAATCCACTTTAAAACATATGGAGAGATTCATCCCCTAAATTCTGTGACTCTCGACTAACACACTTGTGGTCAGGAGGAAGCAACACTCATGAGGCGCCTCAGAGGCTGTGCTGAGCCAGGTTTGGCTTTCCTCCAGGTCGTCTTTTCGAGGCCAGCTAAACTCTAGGTAGCAGAGGATGACCTTGAACTTCTGAACCTCTTGCCTCCAACTCCTGAGTGCTGGGTGTGCCCTCACACCCAGTCTATGACTCAGGTGAGAGCTCTACCAACTGAGGGACACCCCCAGCCCTGCCCCATAAAAGGCACCCTAAAAAGACAAACTGAATCTGGGCTTAAAGCAAGAGATATTCTTTTACAACTTTTAAACGTTTATTTTATTTTATGTTAATGAGTTGTCAGAACACAGTCAGTCCAGGACGTGCTCTCTTTCTCAGCTTCCTGCTTCTGCCACCTGCTGCCACCTCCTGTCATGTTGGACTTACTGTGGTGGCTCTTCTTGGTTGTCACCTTGACTATATCTGGGATTAACTAAAACCCATGAGGCTAGGCACACTTGTGAGGGAGTTTTTTCTTACTTAAATCATTTGAAGTGGGGATATTCACCTTTAATCCAGACAGGCCTTCTGCTGGCTGCCCGTATGAAGGACATGGCAGAAGGAAACTCGCCCTCTCTGCCTGCTTGCTCTCACAGTACATCCCTTCCCTCCTGACGTCACAGCCAACTTCTTCGGGATCCCAGTGTACACTGAAGACCAGCGGAGAGATCGATCCAGCCTTGTGGACTGAACTACTGGATTCTTGGACCTTCCATTGGTGGACAGCATTGCTATACTAACTGAACCACTGTCTGTAAGCCATTCGCATAAACCCCGTTCTCTCTACATATAGATTCATTCTATAAGTTCTTTTCCTATAGAAAACCCTGAGTAATAGACTTACCCTCTGAAACTAAAAGCCCAAATAAACCCTGTCTGTTGCCTTGATTATGGTATTTTTTTATATTTTTTATTTTACATACATTGGTGTTTCACCTGCCTGTATGTGTGAGGGTGTCAGATCCCTTGGAGCTGGAGTCCCAAACAGTTTTGAGCTGCCATGTGGGTGCTGGGAATTGAATCTGGGTCCTTTGAAAGAACAACCAGTACTCTTAAGGGATGAGTCATCTCAACAGAATCGTAATTGAAACACATACATTTTTTTTCTTAAGAGACCCCATGTCCTTCAAAGCTTAAACGATCTCCTGCCTCACTCTTTATGGTGGATGTACTATTTCAGGAGAAAGGCAAACACGTATGTGAGCTCTTTCCCTGCCTCCAGTTTCCGCCCTTCCCTGTCTCAGGGACTGTTCTGTAAGAACGACATCACTGGGCTGGAGAGATGGCTCAGTGATTAAGAGCACTGGCTGCTCTTCCAGAGGTCCTGAGTTCAATTCCCAGTAACCACATGGTGGCTCACAACCACCTGTAATGAGATCTGGCGCCCTCC
>JAQHUG010000063.1:3421605-3448255 GCA_028555095.1 Dicrostonyx torquatus
AGCAGAAGACTTTAACAGTAAACAGATAGTGGGAGCAGCGGTGAGAGCAAAATCCTTTGAGTTTATGACTTAAGTTGATTACCGTGGAACGCCGGAGGCATAACTCGCAAGTACTAACCTCCCCTTGAACCTCCCATGTTTATATAACATAGGCGACGCCGCTGGAGGGCGTGGCATATCACCAATTACTTCACAATACTACTTTCAAGGTGAAAGTATATATCCAGGCAAACAGTTCATAATGTTCAGTGGAAGTCTTCTTTTAAAGATATGCAAGCAGTCAGGCCTGCCAGCCTGGACTATGCATGCAGTATGTCTGAGGTTAGCCTGGGCTATAGAGAAACAATCAAACAAACAGAAGACACCCAAGATCCACAACATTTACATTCCGTTCCTCACGGGAAATTCTCACACTGAGAGGAAACAACACAAACATGTCACCACTATATGGCTATGCAGAGAGACCCTGTCTCAAAAAAAAAAAAAATACAGATGTCTGTAATTCCAGCACCGACAGCTGAACTTCAGCGGAAACTCCATCACGTAACTCTTCGACATCGCTCCTCTACATACATTATATTTCCCAGTGACCTGAGAAAGCCCCTACTTTAACTGGAGGGCATCCAACAGCCCCTGGAAAGTCTGGATCCTCTCCTCAAGTGCACAGTTACTCCTGTAAAAGGCCACTGGGGAAGGATGGGAGAAAGGCTGACAGTAAAATTCTTAGGACCTCAGAGTTCTCAATCTTTCTAATGATCTGACCCTTTAATATAGTTCCTTTCATCGCTGCTTCATAACTTTAATTTTGTGCTGCTATGAATCATAATGTAAAAATTTGATATGCAGAATATCCAATATTCAACCCCCAAAAAAGGGGTCTCAACCCACAGATTGAAAACCACTGTCTTAGGTTTTGTTTTGTTTTGCTTTCCCTTGGGAGACCTGGCCATCTTTTCATTCAAATGGTTCTAGATTTGCAAACTGGCTTGTCTGGAAGTTGGTTCATAGGCTGAGATTCCCTCTCCTCACAATTCGATGTAGCTTTTTCTTCCATTTGTTTGAAAATTTATTTGCTTATACAGATCAAACTGTTGGGTCCACGGGAGTTGTGCAAAGATGGGGACAGACTAATAAACCAGAAGCAAACTTTATTCCAGGAAAAAAAAATTTAAAAAAATCTCCATGGGGCACAAAAAGCTTATCAGCTAGCTGAGGCCACAGCCAGAGTTTGGGCTTGTAAGGTTGTGGCAAAGGCTAGCTTTTGAACCTCCTATTTTTATATTAAGAAGCAACAAGCATTAGGCAATAACAAAGGAATTTTTACAATCTTGAGGTGAAACTTAGACACAAATTGCCCTTCTTTGCAATTTCCATTAACTGAGTTCTTCAGTTAAACTAGTGTTTGTATTTAGTCCATTGTTTTACCCTAGTGTCTCTGATAGTGTTTACCAAGGCTCTGCACCTCCCCCGACACTGCCAATTTCACATGGCAGGGAAGGGTATGGGAAAAGGCACAACCAAAAAGTCAAAAGTCACGCACATCTCATCATTTAAAAGTTAACTCAGCTCACATCAATTGCTGGTCATGAGTGGCCAGGGAGGGGGGTATCTAAAAGCCGATCCTCAGTATACAGAGTGACCCTAAGTTTGCAGAGGGCCACTTCAGCCTCACAGATAGAGCTATGGGTTGTAAAGCAGAGTAACCCACTTCAATAGTTAATCCTTAAGCTCCGAGAAGCTGCTGGCAGCCTGCTCTTATTCTCCTAGGCTTACAACTTTATATTTATTTCTACTTATTTTTGGAATCTACATTTTTGTATTTTTATTCTTGGACTCTTCAGAACAAAAAATGCAGTAGACTTCTTACCTATTTCACACTTAGAAGCTCCATGACCAATTAGCCAGTACCAAATGTCCTTAGGAGGGTGGGTGGCGGCAGCACACACCTTTAATCCCAGCACTTGGGAGGCAGAAGCAGGCAGATCTCTGTGAGTTTGAGGCCAGCCTGGTCTACAGAGTGAACTCCAGGACAGCCAGGGCTACACAGAGAAACCCTGTCTCGAATAGAAAGAAAAAAAAAGGTCATAGGAGTCATGCCACTATAAAAAATAGCTTTTCTTGTTCTGACCACTATGAGTCAGACCATTATAGATATAAGCCTGTGCTGCCATTATGGAAACTACAACCATCTTGCCTTTGGTAATTCAGGGCTGCCACCTGGCTCCTACTACCTTGGGCACAATTAAATCCCATTGCACTTAAATTCATCCAACTGAGCAACAGCATCTCCAACCCTAAGGTCTTGAAATATGCTGGTGCCCCTCTAACCATTTTGTATCTAACATTTATTTATTATGTATACAGTGTTCTGCCTGCATGTATGCCTGCAGGCCTGCAGGGGGCACCAGATCTCATTACAGATGAGCTACCATGTGGTTGCTAGGAATTGAACTCAGGACCTCTGGAAAAGTAGTCAGTGCTCTTAACCTCTGAGCCATCACTCCAGCTCCATTTGTATCTTATAGGATGAGTGAAGGGTGTGTCTTCTGGACTTTCCCACTGTGGAGGAATAGGTTTTACACAGCGTACCCATTCCAGCAGTTTCCCCAAGCCTTAAAAATCCCTTCTTCAACTCTAAACCTCAGGATACCAGGCATCTCCAGTTGCTTTTCAGTAGGCCATCTTTTGACAAATGCTTTAATCAACCAGCCAGAACCTTTTAATACCACTTTTAAAAAGATTTATTATGTATACAGTATCCTGACTGCATATATACCTGCAGGCCAAAAGAGGGCACCAGATCTCATTACAGCCAGCTGTGAGCCACCATGTGGTTGCTGGGAAGTCAGAACCTTTGGAAGATCAGCCGTGCTCTTAACTGCTAGGCTATCTCTCCAGCCTTTAACACCATTTTTAACTGTGCAAACTTCCATATTAAACCTAGAATTTCCATTTAGTGGGCCCATATCAATAAACTCAGCCTGATCCAGTTTTATGTTCCTTTTCCACTATCCCACACCCTTAAAGTCTATTCCCACACATTTTCTCTAGACTGCTTGAATGAATTAGAACTCATTAAGCTCGTTAGTGTGTAGCACTCCTCCTCAGGGACTACAGTTTCTACCTCCCCTCTAGGAGCCTGCTTAGCCTTAAGTCTGGTTATAGGTCTAGAGGCAACTATTGGTGGGTCCTCAGGGACATCAGTATTATTTTCTCTGACATCAAGACAATGAAGGATTAATTTCCACAGGCAAAGGCTGGGAGGGCAATACTTCAGAAGTTGGGCATGTATCCTCTGCAGAGGGTGGTGACTTCTTCTGCAGGTGAGCTAAAGCTTTGAGACTCTGGGAATTCAGTCTCCAGCCTCAGTAGGGTCTTCCACAGGTCTGGATCCTATTACAGCATCCTATTCCTTACCAATCAGTGCACTCACTTTAACCGCTGACACCTCTGAGGCCGTAACTTGAAATTTTGTTTTAGTTCAGCCAATCTTATTGAGGGTTTTGGTTTGATTTTCTGAAATGAGCTATTGTGGCTTCTGTAGAGATTCTCTTTCAGGGCACATTTAGAAGTTTTTAGATTGTTTATGTGTATCTGGAGCCTGGTCAATTTTATCAGAGCTCATTGTCCTTTCTTCATATCCTGAGATGCTAGAAGCAGGTTGATTTTATCATGGGGCTCATGCTTGTCCTTAAATCGTTTTATCCAGGGATGCTAGAAGAAATCAGTCAGCATCATTATTTTCCTAAATTGTCTAAAGTGCCATGCATGCAGCTACCCAGTTCCTTACTTCTCACAATAGGTGAAACGGGATAATCAAATGCAATTGTCTCAGTAAGTCTGCTCTCTACGCTTCTAGGAGAGGCTTCAGTAACTGCAGGTGTCGGCTCCTGGAAGCTTGCCAGTACCAGACTGACAGAAAAAAAGACCCTGTCTCCTGACCTCCACATGAACATGTACACACATTCTTTCTTTTACATCACTAATGGAACCAGAGGCAGCAAAGTAACTGAACAGGGGCTAATCTCTATTGTCACCTTGACAGGACTGGGATCACACCTGGATGTTATTCATGAAACAGTTTCCTGAGGTTACCTGGAGGGAAAATCCATCATGAACGTGGATAGCATTATCCTATGGATAATTGAGATTGTTGAGAATGAATTTATAAGGATAGAGGATAAAGGAGCTGTTGCTACAATTCCTTCCCTAGAGGAGATGCATCTATCCCTCCTAAGGTTCAGACCACAAACTGTGGTACCATTTCACTCTGGAGACCAATGAGTTTATTTGGTTTGGTTACAGAGCAATGGGTGAGAAGTTACTTACTGGAGTAGGTGATAAATGCCACACCAGGAGTCTTATGCAGCAGAGATGACTTTCCTATAGATCCACAAATCTATACTAGTCTCACCCCAAGGCCACCTGTACTTAAGGCACAGCTGCAACGGTTGTTGGGAGCTGTTGGATACTCCAATGACTCTTCCCAAGATCAGCTGGGCTGATCTTTTCCAAGTGAGCACAGTTTAATGATACAAGACGGTGGTTGTCCTGAAGGGTACTCCTATATGCCACTAATCACCAACATTCACTTCGATTTTTATTTTTGAGACAGGGTTTCTCTGTGTAGCTATGGCTATCCTGGAACTCTCTGTAGATCAGGCTAGCCACAAAATTGGAAATCCACGTCTCTGCCTCCTGAGTACTGGGATTAAAGGCCTGAGCCACCATCTCCTAGATGGCCTCCACTTGACTGAAAGCATTATGATCACCTTATGCTCCTACCACATCTAAGATTTGCCTCAATGGCAGTTAAGAATGTGGTGAAAATTCAGCACTTTAGGAATGCAGCTGAAGTCTTTAATGGAATAGACTTAGAATACTATTTTATGTATGAGCATATTGCCTGCATATATGTCTATACACAATAGGTACTCAGTACCTGTGGAGGCCATGAGAGCAACAGATCTCTAGGGCTGGGATATGTGTAAACCAAACTGGGATCAGAATCTGGGTCCTCTGCAAGAGCAGTAAGTGCTCTAAACCTCTGAGCCTCCACCTTTTAGACTGATCTTTATTGCTCTGGAATCTACCTAAATACCCTGAAGAGAAGGAACTAAATCAGAATGTCTACCAAGAGAGCAATAATGAAACTGGTCTTTGGGTGATAATGCTGTGTAACTACCACCCTGGTGTGATGTTGATAGTGGGGGAGGGATGTGGCAGAGACTTAAAAGGGTCCATGGGAACTCTATGCCCACAGTTATGAAAGAGTCTGACAACTCAGTATATATCCAAGCACTTTATTAAGTCAGGTAAGGAATCTTCACATTGTTACACACCGGCTGTATACATTTATAAGGGGGTCTACAAAAACAGCTGAGCATAGGTTGGCAAGCCCATACTTCAAAAGCTAACACAGTAAAGGTCATGCAAATCCTAAAGCAGTGAATCATGAAAGCTCACTCTATTCTTATCAAAATCTACTGTTTTAACCAGAAATAACCTGATGAGTAACAGGCTATTACTCATCAGATAACATTTACCCAAGATTACACCTCTCACCAACTTACTGCTTTGGTTAGAAACAACCCTTATCATGGTAAATGCTATTTTTATTAAAGAGACTATGGCAAAACCCATGCCCTTCATGTGCCTTGAAATCCCATTACGGTTACATATGATGATTCTCAAATATCAGTACAAGAGAGACACTGTGAAGATTAAAGGAGACTGGTGAGGCTGTATAAAACCTGTGATGTAACTTTGGTGAGTGGCACCAAGAACCTTGAGACCCTAGTGACTCAAGCGGCAGCTTTGCAAAGGTGATCAGATGCAGATGGCAAACTAATCCTTGTCAATGTGACCTTAAATCTTGTTCTCATCTACATAATTTAGTCACCATAGTGATAGACAGGTACATCAAGATACTTCTCCAAGCTTTATTTCCCAACACCCTTTATTTCCTACTTTTTACCTTCCAAAATTCCCTTACTTTAAACCAAAAGTGGACTCAAATCTGCTTCAACAATGTTTAGGAATTAACATGCAAATAAAGGGAGATAGTTACATCCATTTATTACCAGCAGACATTACAAATGTATGCTTCTATTCCATAAAACAGAAAACTTTGAGAAACCAGAGATAACAAGTCACCCACATTAAATTGAATCTTGAAGTAGTGATTTTATTGTATAGCTGTTGAATTTCCCCACCAAATGCTTAATGACCGACCACAAATGCTTCTGCAACTAAAACTAAGGAGTTACAGGTTGAGAATTCATGTTAGATACTAACGATCTTCAAGCTTTGAAGATGTCATTGCATGAAGAAAATTATGGGAAACACTGTTCCCGATAATTACGTACACCCTTAGTGTAACATATGGAGATCACTGTCTCCGATATAGACACTGTGGTAGGCAAAAACTACCTTGTTCTTTATACATTATGGAAGACACTGCTCCCGATAATGTGAGATAAGTTTGTGACAAAGGTACTGGAAATTTTGCAAAATTGAATTTGAGTTACATCTTGAATAAATTGAACTGTAAAATTTTGCAGATGTAAGTCCTTTAAATGGCATTTATCTTTTAACTTGGCCATAACTCACTGCACCTAGGAGAACTATCTTTTTCTGGACAATAAAAGTCTAACTGGATTATGATGAATCCCTTGCTACTTTCAATTCTCTTCTAGGTCTTAACCTGTTGGCTTGTGACTTTCTCCTAACCCGCAAGTGCTGACCGTTAAGTGCAAAACTTCCAGTATCTGTTGGGTCTTATTAGCAGATGCTGCTTTATTAAAAGAAAACGACAGTATAACTGTCATAATTATGGAAGGCACTGCTTCCGATAATTATCTTCTATTAAAAAAAAACACTATTTATAGTGAACTCTGTCACTGATAAATAAATAAATATCTCAGTGCCAAAATGATAGAGTTTCCCTCAAAGACTAACACTTTGGCCAAAATTTGGCAGTGTGTTCTTTAAAGTCTGACAAACTGAGTCTAAAACTTGTTCTTTTTTAGAAAATGTTGAGAAAAACAAAGAACTAAAGACTACTGGGTAGATGTCAGTGGAGAGAAAACATGACATCTTTGGCTCCTGGTTTCCCCATCACAAATAAGGTTAACCAGTAAGGCCTATTCCAGCAGTAAGCAGACAAATTTCCTTTCATCAGCAGGACCCATGTCAACCTCGCTGGCAGAAACAGTCCTACCTTTTCTGAAAGTAACTGTCTAGTTTAGGGAACAGAACCAGCTAATCCTAAGAGCACATAGCTTATCTGGAGAATGCCGATAAGGATCAGATGAAGGCGGGGGAACAAACACACCCAGCTACCACACTGACCGTCAACACCCATCGTCCTCCCATCTCCAAAGATACTAGCCAATACCCTCAGGACCGAAGAAAGCAATGTTCTCACAACTGGTTCCCATTTCCATGGCCATGATGCAAACTGGAAGTTATTACAAAGGACTCAAAATTCTAAAGATAATCTGAGGCGATATCACGAACATCAAGTGTTATCCACTGTAGTAACTTCAAGTGTAGGTCCAACCCTGCACTAAAAGGTGCTGCCTAAAGATATTTAGTATCAAGATTGGGTAGAACTGTAACCTTAGATTTGAGCTCTAATGAAAATTTAGCACAACCGGTACATGTCTAGAAACAGACTACCCTGTTCTTATTTAATTATGTTACATTTAAAACTCATTGTCAATATCCCAAATGTCACCAGAGAGGGCATTTGCAGCTCCCTGAATAGTCCAAGTAGCTAGGGCCAACTGGTTTCTGAAGAGCGTTTCATTAAAAGCACTAATATTTCTCTGACGAAGCTTCAAGTTCTCCACTAAAGCTGAGAGAGTGTGAGAGCCAGAGCCCCAGAAGATGTGTCGGAAAGGAGTCTCTCTGGGAGATACATAGGGCGACAGGAAGTGATATTCCACCTAGAAAAGAGACAAAACAGCTTACACAGAGCTGTGACTTTGTGAGTGACTGTCCTTTCAAATGCTAACTCACTCTGGATGAGACTACTGGGTACTCAGCTACTTCTAAGTCCAGGGCTATTTTTTTTTATTGGTATTTATTGAGCTCTACATTTTTCTCTGCTCCCTCTCCCCTCCTCCCTTCAATCCTCCCAAGGTTCCCCACTAAGACCAATTTTGAATGGAGATTTTTATTTATTTATTATGCCTACAGTGTTCAGTCTGCATGCACTCCTGCACACCAGAAGAAGGCACCAGATCTCATTACAGGTGGTTGTGAGAATTGTACTACGGACCTCTGGAAGAGCAGTCAGTGCTCTTAACCTTAGCCATCTCTACCGTCCCGGAGATTTTTTTTTTAAAATTAAAAAATTTAACATAGCCAGACAGGGTACACTATCCACCTGCCTTGGGAGGCAGAGGAAGGTGGACCTCAGGACTGTGTGGTCTAGGGTAAGTTTCACAGTGTGACACTGTGTGTGTTCTGTGCCTGAGTATGCATGCCACACAGTGGGGTCAGTTCTGTCCCTTTACAGTTCTCAGGATCTAGCTTAGGTAACTAAGTTTGCACAGTAACTGCTTTTACCTGCTGAGTTGTCCCTTTGATTTTGGTGAGATTGTTCGAGACAATGTCTCACATTATAGGTATACTTGACCTAGATTTTACTATGTATGCCTCCAACTCAGATCTACTTGCCTCAGTGCTAAGACTGTAACAGTACACCACTACGCCCAGCCTAATTCCTAATTCACATAAGTCTTGTAACACATCCATTCTCTGAAATTGACTAGGGTAAGACTCTCTCTACTCATGGCCAACACTCATTAAAGATTTCTTCTGAAAAAGGCTCAGTGGTTAGAGGGTTAAGAGCACTTGCTGCTCTTGCAGGCCCTCAGTCCACATAGTAGCTTCAAACTCTCTAACTCCAGTTCCACGGTTATCAGCAACATCTTCTAGCCTTTCCCAATACCAGGCACGTGGAGATGTACATATATGTAAAGTAAGCAAAACACTCACACATAAAACTCATTACTACTGAGCTTTGCTGCTCCTAAATGCTTCTGAAGCATAAAACCACAAGATAAATGTCTCTTGTATTTCTAGGTTCAACTTTGATCATCTTATAATTTAAAATTTGTGTTCAATTCTAAAGCAAATAAGGATGCACTAGCACCCCTAGTGCTCCCCACTTGTAGAGCATTGCTAACTAAAACTAACTTAGTTTTTTCTTTCCTAAGAGCACACTTACTTTCATAAGACGGTCATTGATCTCCCTCATGAAAAATCTGTTTGTTTTCTCAGCATTATGGAAATCAGTAGTTAGTCTAGATGTAGCACGGAAGAAGTCTCCACGAGCAGAATACAGCCACTGTAGACTCAGACCCATAGCCTGTCAAAGTCAAATTGTTCATTATATGTTATACTTCTTTAAAGGCCGGGGTCACATATTCAATAGCCAGCTCTCGCTGCAGTTGCCCTGGTGGGCCTACAGCTCCAGGCAATCTTCCTACATGATCCTCCTGAGTACTGGAATTAGATATAAGCCATCTCAACCACTGTAGAAATTATATTTCTAAAGATGTTACTGTTTGTATCTTCCCAATTTAGACTTGACAATTATTATAAAAGAAGCGACTCATGTAAATTTAAGACCCCAAACACTACACTTCAGCACCTTGAATCAGGGGCCTATAAACTACAGTAATAAATCTTTGAACCAGACAAGCTAGTTCAATTATTGGGGTTGGGGGGATGTTTCGAGACAGGGTTTCTCTGTAGCTTTGGAGCCTGTCCTGGAACTTGCTCTGTAGACCAGGCTGGCCTCAAACTCAGATCTGCCTGTCTCTGCCTCCCAAGTGCTGGGATTAAAGCTGCGCGCCACCAACACCCGGTTTCAATTACCTATTCCTAGCCTCATAAAGAAACAAACAAGAAATTCAAAATAATTAAGAAAAAAAGTTTTCAGTTTCATTTCCCTATGAGGGGAACTTCTAACACTTTGATACACACTTAAAAGTCTTTCTTCTATTTGGTAAATTCCATTTTCTGAACAGTTTATTTCGAGAAAGCCATCATAATTAAAATTCAGTCATTATTTTGAAGGGGTTTGACTCCTAGTCCTGGCAGAGGCAAAAGCAGGCAGGCACAGTGTAGCCAACAGTGAGTACCAGGCCAGCCAAAAGCTGTACAAAGAGACACTGTCTATAAAACCAAAAAATTTATCTAGCCAAGTACTGTAATGGAATTGACTATGGAGTAATCTTTTTATACTGTGAAGATGTGTTGCCGTGATTTGTTGAATAAAAAGCTGAATGGGGGCTGGAGAGATGACTCAGAGGTTAAGAGTACTGACTGCTGTTCCAGCAGACCTGGGTTCCATTCCCAGCACCCATAGGGCGGCTCAGCATAGTCTGAAAAGCAGTTCCACCCCACATGAAAGTTCTGCACATACATGGGGCCAAAGCACCCATACTAATAAGAAGTGAATGGCCAACAGCTAAGCAGAGAGAAGTTAGAGAAGATGAAGCTAGGCGTACCATGAGGCATGCACTAAACTGGATATAAGGTAAAGCAGGCGGTGGTGGCCCATGCCTTTAGTCCCAGCACTCAGGCAGAAGCAGGTGAACTGAGGCCAGCCTGGTCTACAGAGGGAGTTTCAGAACTGGCTCTGTAGGACTAGGAAATTCTGTCTCAAACCTCCCCCACAGCAACAAAGTCACATGGCAGAATATATAGATTAATAGAAGCAACTAATTAAAGTTCTAAGAGTCAGCTGGGGACAAGCCTAAGCTAAAGGCTAAGATTTCATAATAAAAAGTTTCCATGTCGCTGGGCCATGGTGGCACATGCCTTTAATCTGAGTACTTGAGAGGCAGAGACAGGCAGATCTGAGTTCGAGGCCAGCCTGGTCTACCAGAGCTAGTTCCAGGACAGGCTCCAAATCCAAAGAAACCCCCTGTCTCAAAACAAACACCCGTCCCCCCCCAAGAAAAAAAATAAAGAAGTCTCCATGTCATTTTTGCGGGCTGGCGGTCCTGAGGAGGTGCCACTATAATCTATGCTAAAGGAAAAGCAAAAAGCTGCTGGACTGGGGGTACACAGCTGTTTTTCCAAGACCTGAAGGCTGAGGCAGAGGATTATTCCAAGTTCAAGGCTAGTCTGAGTTACAGCGAGATTCTCTGCTTCAGAAAACTGCATATATACACACTCAAATGAGTTACCAGAAACTGAAGAAGTAGCAAGAGGGGGTAAAGGTACTAAAATAGAGTAAAATATAAGCCAGTTAAAAAATAATAGTAGCTTACCTTGATATCTGCTCTGAACTGATTCAGATCCTTCACAAATGACAGTATTTTGTTGTTATACATATCGTAGTCCAGGTTCAGTTCAGTTTCATGGGTTAGTTTAATAATGAACTGACCGGCTACTTCCGCTGCTGCACGAACCATTTTGTTCAGTTGAGGAATTTTCGCAATCAACTTTTCATAAGTATCCAAAGAAGTGCCCAAGTAAGGATAGTCCTCATTCTAGAAGAGGAAGAAAGATCTTTGTACTGGTGAGGGCTAAGAGTGGAGGCCTAACCTTCTAGGTTACCATCATCAGTAAGAGCATGGAGACTCATGCTCTATTCCCAGAATCCAATGGTAACAAGAACTCAGTTGTCCTGACCCCATATACACCAGGTCAAACATGCGACAAATAAATTGTGTTTCTTAAAGAGTAAAAGAAACCCCAGTCAGTGTTTCATTAGTCCCTAGACTTTCCAAAATGATTCAAGTCCACTTGGGGTCTGGCCTCCACTGATAGCTAATAATTCTGTTTGTTCTGCTTGGTTGGCCTTCAGTGCCTTCTCACTGGCTCTTACGAAGACAATGGGATCAGTTCAACCCTGTCTTATACTTACCTTACACTTGTTTGATTGTTGCTAAAGAACATCTCTCAACACCTAGAATACTTTCAATAGGTATCTAAAATAATTACAAGGTTGAATAACATTCATCTTAAATAAATAAATCAATAAAATAAATTAAGAAATTTGGTACCAGTTATTACAAGATCTAATGAAAATGCCGCTGAGTTTTTCAGTCTTACCTCACAAAACCAGAAAGAAACGGCTGGAATTCCAGAATATGCAAGGAAAGGGAAAGCAGCATTGTCAAGGGAAAATCTCTCACTGCAAGGAGAACAAAAGCAATCTTTAGTATTCTGAGATGGAGACCTACCAGGCAGCACCCACTTCTCTGATACCCAAGTCCCTGTAGAGGCGGAGCTTGGTTCAGGGTAGGGTAGGCTTAGAGCTCCATCTGTTTCTCTCAACTTACACTTTGCTGATCCAATTGGTGTCTCGATATAGAGATCTCCCATCAATTGGATGCTTTACCTGTAAAATGAGGAATAGTTTATTAAAACCTATTTTCTGTACATTTCTTTCTTCCACAAATACTTAAAACCTACATAAACACACCTGTCTTCTTCCTGCTCACTTCTCTGTAGCACATGTTAGACTGCCAGACTAACCAGCATGCATACTATTTTGCTTGAGAGCCTGTATCAACACACACATCCCACAGGGGAAAGCTGCTCTCTATCTAGTTGCTTCCCTTTATCACTCCAACATTCTCTTCAACTACATTGGAGAGATCCACTACTGTCTGCAAATATTCTCTTCAATGTATTCTTTCCTCACCCAAAATAGACATGATCGCCCTTTCCCCAGTAGGTACTGTCTCGGGTATTACTCAAGTACTTCTAAACCTTCCTTAGAATTCTGACTCAATCTCTTGTGAGTGCCTACAACAGTTCAGGCCTGAAGGCAATAATCCTAAAGATGCATTCAGAGAATCTTTCATATACTCCATCTCTATTCAGTAGACTGAGGATCAATAAGTCAAGAACATGACTAATACTGCCTTAGAATTTACTTTCAATTCCTATCACTAGCTATTGATCATGTTTTTGGTTTCTTTTTTTTAATTAACAATAAATAGTCGCAAGTTTTGTAACTAGGTATACTCACGTCCTGCATTGTCTTCCCAATAAGTGTATATAATAGAGGGCTGGCAGAAACCTTGAAGTTGCTAGTGCCTATAAAGAAATTATTTTAATAATTTTCTCTTTGTACACAAGCAATTTTCAGCTAATTCTAAAAGACAGGACCTTTACATTAACTATTAGTAAAGTGGAAATTTAGGTTAAGAGTCAGCGTCGTAACATATACCAATCCCAGCACACTCAGGATGCAAAGGCAGAAGGATCTGAGACTGGCCTGATTTACAGAGGGAGTTCTAGGACAGCCAGGGGTACACAGAGAAACCCTGTCTCAAAAACAAATTTACTAGTCGAGTAGAGTTAAGAGATTTTTCTGTTTGGCAGCACTGGGGACTGACCCCAGTGCTTTATGCTCTACTACAAAGTCATCTCAGGATAGTCTCAATATGTAATTTTTTTTTGTTTTTGAGACAGGGTTTCTCTGTAGTTTGAGCTGCTGGAACTCACCCTGTAGGACCAACTTGGCCTCCAAATTCAAAGATCTGCCTGCCTCTGCCCTCCTGAGTGCTGGAATTAAAGGCATGAACCACCATTCCTGACTTACATCCGCATTTTAAATAGTCTTAATCTGAATCCCCATCCAATTTCTGAGACAGTATGGCCTAAGAGATAGCTCACTGGATAAAGTATTTGTGGCCAAGCCTGAAAACCTGAGTCCAATCTCATAGATCCACATGGTGGAAAGGAGAACAAACTGTCAATTTTCTTAGATGTCCACATACACACACAAATACAAAATGAACCCACACTCTCTCCAAAATTAAATTAAAGACAAAACCCAGGTGTGGTGGTACAAGCCTTTAATCCCAGCACTCAGTAGGCAGAGGCAGGTGGAGCTCTGAGTTCAAGCCCAGCCTGGTCAACAGAGTGATTTCCAAGACAAACAGAACTACGAAGAGAAACTCTGTCTAGTGTCTACTGTTCCCTGTTCCCTAAGCAGTTTACCCAATTAAAAACTAGGAACGAATGCTTACCAAGGACAACTTTATCCAGATTAATATAAGTGAAAGCCTTTAAATGCAGAGATGAAAGGTATCCCTACAAGAGAAGTGACAATATTAATATACTCATACCTATTATGTATACACTAATAAGCATTAACCTATCACAGAAAGGTGGCTACTGTTAAGGATCTACTACTTTTACATCTGGACTCCACTGAGACTTACTATACTGGGACCTAGGAGCACTTATAGAACAGCTTAAGCTTACTCTGGACACAGACTATGGAATACCTCTAGCCACTCGGTGGCACCAACAGCTCCAAAGTCTCCTGCACTCCAGCTGGCGAAGATAATGCTTCTGCTGGGTTTAAATCCACCTGGAAATGGACAAAAACTTAGGTTCACCTTGGGAGTGGTTACAGGCAGTGGGTAACTAAAGATAAATTCAAGATTTAAAAACCCAATTAAGGACAAAATCTTAAAAAAATAATCTTTGTAGGATAACAACTTTATACCATTGAGAATATGGCATGGCACAAATTATTAGTGGTTACTCCCTTACAACTTGTCTTTAGTCTCTTAACCTCTGAAAAGTTTATTTCATTTATTATGTATACAACATTCTGCCTCCATGTATGCGCACACGCCAAAGGAGGGCGCCAGATCTTATTACAGATCGTGGTGAGCCACCATGTGGTTGCTGGGACTTGAACTCAGCTCTTAACCACTGAGCCATCTCTCCAGCCCCTGCAGGGTTGAGTTATGATATGTATATATTTAAATCCTCTTTGAGGACAATCTGCTTAGAAACAAATCACTTAAAATATGATTTACCTTATTTTGTTCAGGCTCACTTTAAATTCACAAGCAGCCCCTGCTTTAGGCTCCCCATTAGCTGGGACTACAATGTCACCACACCAGACTATATCTGTAAGTTTCAAAAAGTGACAACTCCTTTGGCAGTCCATGTTCCACAGTCTACCAACTACCCTATTAACATAATCTCTATAAAAGCGCACTTTAGACCTCAATTAAGAATGTAAGACACTTGCTTGTAAGCCTGTGTAGCAAGGTACCACAAGAGAATGTCTATCACAAGTGGAATTATGAAGATGTTAACCTTAGCACACTATATAAAGGTATGGGTTATTTTCAGGCAAACGCCTTATGAGTCATGTTAGATTTAGTTTATTTTTCTGTACATGTTGGACTAAGAATTATGGCTTATACTAAATATTAATATAAATACTAAATATAGCTTATACTAAATACTAAGTATCAAGGCTTATTCTAAACACTTTTCAATTTCAAAGAACTAGATGATTGCTAGTTCAATGAAGATACTTCCTGGAGAAATATTTAAAATAATGAGTCAGTGAAAACTGCCATAGGAGAATGTAAGATGTCTACAGCTGATTGGTTGATAGTTTCCCCCATCATTACCTTCCTCACAATTTAGCCAAGCTTAATTTCAATGCAATAGTTAAGACTCCTTGAAATAAGAATGTTTAGAAAACTTTTGTTATGCGCTCTTTGCTTAATATTGTTTGTAATTTTGTATTTGTTATCTGTTCCTACTGTATATAACTGTGTTGGGTTTGGATCAATCTTGTTTAGACAAAAGGGGGAGATGATGGGGGAAACTATCAACCAATCACATCAAATTAGGGTGTGGCCACTTGGACCCCAGGTAGCAAAACCGAGGGAACACAGGTGCTCTCTCCATGCAGTGTTGGCCAGATGTCGCACCTCCTACCCTTGTAGTGTGAGTCTCCTCTTTTCAATCATTTAAAATACCTGTTCTTGAGCTGGCTTGGTTATTTATCATACCGACCTAATCCATCAACATACGGCCATATGTACCACCCTAAACGTAATGTAACCCTGAACATGTCTGGATCACAGGTTAAATTCAGCGATTAAATGCTGAATGCAACTGCTAGGATGACATGGAACTCACAATTAGTTTCTGGGCAGGGTTTCTCTGTCTTTGGAGTCTATCCTGGAACTAGCTCTTGTAGACCAGACTAGGCTGGCCTTGAACTCAGAGATCCTCCTGCCTCTGCCTCCCAAGTGCTTGCATTAAAGGTGTGCCACAGCCCAGGGGAGCATACAATATTTTAAGGTCAAAACTTTTCTACTGTACCTCTTGAGACCATATCTGAGAACACTTGGGCAAGTTTCAATAGAAGACCTGTTCCCACACTGGACTTTGCAGCACCAGGACCCCAGGCATCTCTCTGGGCACCTACTACAATGTAACGGTCTAAAAAGAAAAAAAAAAAAGGGAAACAATTATACTGTCTTTATTCTGAGACAAGGCCTCACCAAGTAGCACAGACTGGCATCCAATTTTGATGATTCTCCCACCCCAGCATTCTAGCACTGGGATTATAGGTGTGTGACCATGTCCAGTGTGTGTGGTTTTTTATTTCAATCTGGTTTTCTATTAATGAAATCTAAAATAAACATGTTAAGTACGAAGGATAAAAGCCTAATGTCACATGACTTAGGATTCCGGGGATTAAAATTTACAGGACAATTACTACTACTACACCAGCCATTTAATAACCAAATCCAAGAACTTTCCTTATTCAATAAGTGACTGTGTTTAATGTAGTCTTATCCTAGGGACTATACCCTGGTTCACTAATCTAGTTACACTGCTTTTATGCTACATGGGCAGAACTGGATAGCTTCAGACCAGGGTTCAAAATACATGGTATAGGTCATGTACATGATCCCTTTAAGAAAATTACACTTCTGAAAAAAGGAAAACATTGCTTACTTATGAAGCAGAGCCCCTATCAGATGATATCACAAGGCTTTGGTATCTTCCAATGCTTTTAATTCTAAATAATTAGCTCTAGTGGGGAAGATAGCACAGTAGAAAAACCCACATAGACACAACTCCTGCGATCTGTCCACTGACGTCCACGTGGTGTGGCACTCATACACCCACATACATTAGAGATACCTGATGCTGAACTCTGGCCCTCTGCATATGCATACATAGTCATATAGGTATTTAAGTACACAAACACATATACGCAAAATTCCTTTAGGGAAAGCAAGAGTTAGTACTTCATAAAAGCAAGTCAAGCTTTTTTTTTTCCTCCTTCCTTCACTAGGCACCTAGAGTAAGCAAAACACTACGAAGATAAAGGCAAGATCTGTACCTGGTTCCTCAAAACCTTTAATAACTCCAAAGATGTTAAGTATTCTTGTTTCTTTCAGTATGTTGTTTACACTGAGTTTCACATTTTTATCCTGTGACAATTTTAGCTTACAAGAAGAATCTATGCTCCAACTAGGAGGACAGTTTTCTTCCATGTTTCTAGAAACAGAAAAAAGGTATTAGCATCCTGAGCCAGTAATTCTTTCTCTGACTTACAAATCTGTAATCGGCCCTGAAAGGTTCTACATTAAAGGACACAGCTATGGTTACTTTGCATTAAAAATAAATGCCAAGATGGATCCATAATCTCAGAAATCTGTTAGTGTATTTCCATGTTTCCCAACCCTTCCACTAACAAAGGTATTTTGTATTCTTACAAAATACTCAGGTGCTGATGTTAAGGCTCTTTACCTAGTCAATGTCATTTATTACCGGTTCTCAACATGTCTTACAGAAATAAGTCCCCTGGTACAATAGAGTAAGATGGTGGAGAGGACTCCAAAGGTTCAGAGACAGGTTAGAGAATCACTGAACACCGAGGCTTCTTAGGATTGACTCTGAGCACCTAGGGCTTCATGAAGCCCTCACATAAATAAAATGTTCCTTACCCGTGACCACTCTATTCACTAAAATATATTTTAGTTTTCCAACTAAATTAAATTGAAGAAACAAGAACAGAGGGGTGCCGGGTGGTGGTGGCGCAGGCCTTTAATCCCAGCACTAGGGAGGCAGAGGCAGGTGGATCTCTTTAAGTTCGAGGCCAACCTGGTCTACAAGAGCTAGTTCCAGGACAGGCTCCAAAGCTACAGAAACTGTCTCAAAAAACCAAACCAAACCAAAACAAAAAGAAAAAAAAAAAAAAACCCCAAAAAGAACAGAGGGGTTAGCATAACTTGTTATACAACAAGCAAGTGTTTGAAAATGGGTTTAAGTAACAAGTCTAACAAGTCAAAATGAAGTGCAATGATTTTTGGAGAAAGGATCTTGTCAAGTCCTGGTTGGCCTTGACCTCAGAGATCCCGTGGCTTCTGCACCCTGAGTGGTGTGACTAAAGGTGTGTACCACCACACACACATCTACTTTTAGAGGACAACCAGAAATATTACCATAAAGCAGCTGGAAACTCACTAGAATAATTCTGTACAGCAAATGAACATTTAGAATGGTTACACATGGATTTAGATGTCAGGTCAACAGGATCCAACATATTTTCTACAGTAAGTAAATGAGTCCTTTATCAAGATCACTTTACCAAGGAAATTGTTTTTCATCTATTAGTTAACAATAACAGTTAACTATCCCCAAACTTCCAAATGTAAACTTTTTATAGCCAACTCTTTTTAGATTTAATCAACTTAGCATTCTTGCACAATTAGAACCTCACCATATTGAGTTTTCAGATACACTTACTGAAATAGCTTTTCTGCAGCCGCTCTTGAGATTGTTTGAACAGGGATACTAGGCAATCCTGATGATTGTGATGGTGGAAACTGAGTATGGTTAAAAGATGGAAAGCCAGGTGTGTATGGGTCACCAGTTCCTAGATGAGCCTAGTGAACAGAAAATAATTAGTTCTACCCACTTACTCAAGTTCCTGTAAGGCTCAGATATGGTCTGAGGCTATATAGCCCAAACTACTTTGCGACCAAAAGATTTTTATAAAATGTAGCTTAAAAATACTGCATCCAAAAAATTCCAATTTAAGGAACTATTAATATTAATAACATAATCAGTAATTATCTTCTTCCAACTAAAAGTTTCCTGAGAGGATCTAAGAAAGCACAGCATATCCAATGCAGGGACACCTAGAGAACACTGACTCACATGTCCAAACAGTTGAAGGTCTGCCTCCACGACAGGGAATCTAGTCTGGTCCATGTATATCAGGACACCAATTGCATTAAAGCTCTGGGCATTTGCAACCTAAGGAACACAGAAAAGCAGGACATGAAAGCCTGTTTACACAAAATGAAAGTAACACATACTGGAATTTATGCTATTAGAAAGGAATCTTCACCAGGGAAGAGCACAATTATCAGTACAATGTTAAACGGTCAGCTGCAAACACCATACAGAAATTAACTGATTGAGCAAAGTGTATTTCTATATTTAGGTACACACCCACCCAAAAATTTATACAACAGGCCATGAATAAAGAACAAGGAAAGGCATATAGGTAGGTTTGAAGGGATGAAATGAAAGGGGAAAATAACCCATAAAAATAATAAGACTAGTATATTTAAAACCCATACTTACCTTTTCTGCAAAAGTGATTTTCCCTGCTCTAACAATCACTAAAGATCCATTCACAGCATAATTTAAACCTTCAAAGTCTTTTTTAGTGCCAAAATTAGCATGGACCAGTTTACCCTAGAATAAAGACATTAGGTTTAATGAGGATCAATGTATCAATAACACTATAATCTAACAGACAAATCATAAGTTAGGAAATCGAGGGGGCGTGCATTAATTTCAGCACTCAGAAGGCAAATGCAAGCAGAGCTCTAAACTTGAGGCCAGCCTGGTGTACAGAGTTCCAGGGCAATCAGGGCTACAGAGGAGCCCTGCTTTAAAAACAAAACAAACAAAAATGAAAAAGCATTAAGAGAAAGAAATTGAAAACAAAAAGGGGACAGAAATCAAATCCCCAACTGACAGGTTTTTTGTCTGTTTGTTTTGGTTTTTTTCCCCCAGGAGGCAGGGTTTCTCTGTAGCTTTGGAGCCTGTCCTGAACTCTGTGTAGACCAGGCTGTCCTGGAACGCACAGAGACCCTCCTGTCTCTGTCTCCCAGGTGCTAGGATTAAAGGCATTATGCCACCACCGCCCAGCCCAAATTGACAGCAAAACCTAAACAGCATTATTAGAAGTAAAAACCCAACATTTCTGGCCTTATGCTTTATACTTTATTTTGCCTTTACATTGGTTCAGCTATGTCTAGGGTAAAGATACAAGGATAACAGAAACAGCTAAGGCATGGAAGCATCAATTGCATAATGTTTTCACACCAGAATCTCAAATAGTTGAAAACATACAGGAATAAATTTTGTGTTTGGAGGTCAAAGGACAACCTAAGGTAGTCAAAGTAACTGAGCTCTTCAGATTTTCAGCCTGATAGTCAGTCATCTGAAAGAAAAGACTGAACTGGGGAAATCTTCCTTGCAGGCATGTCTGTGAACCATTTCCTTGATTTATGACTGATATGGAAAAGATTTAACAAAGGTCTTTCTTTAGTTAGGTGGGAGCAGGCTTGAATGTGTGCACATGAAGAAGAGCAATGCAATGGGAACAGTCTGAGCAAGAGTTAGGACAGTGGCTCTCCCTGTGGGTAGAGGAGGCCATTAGAAACAGGTATTTACATGACGCTTCATGGTAGCAAAATTACAGCTATGAAGTAGCAATGAAAATAATTTTATGAATGGGGAATGCCACAAAATGAGGAACTGTATTAAAGGGACACAGCATCAGATTTAAGGTCTTACAAAACAAAACCAAGACCTTGGAATTTATTCTATGGGAATGGAGGTTATAGGTTAAGAACCTCAGTTAATGTATACTGGACATCTAGTTTCCTTAGTAGAGATCAGAAAACAGTCACAGGTACTTACAGTAACTTCTGCAGCCTTACTATATGCCACATAACCCTCAGGATTCTCTAGTAGGTACACGCCACCATTTGTATTTATTATGGTCACTGAGTTCTGAGCAACGCTAAAATGTAATAAAAATTCAATAGCTTTAGTGCACATAGTATTTGATTTGTACTGATTGGCTTAAAGAAATTGAACTCTAAATTTTAACCTTGTCTTTCATTCTAAAAGTCTGATCTACTGAACATATCTGAAAGCAGTTATAATAAGCTACTGTATTTCAACATACCTGCCTTTCACCTGAATCTTCACATAATGTTCATCTCGCCAGACTTTGTTGAGTTTAAAGTCATGGAATTGGTTCTCGATGTAATAGGCAAGATCTTCATCTTTTTGAGATCCAGCCTCCCGAGGGATGTACGGAGTCTGGCTCAGCTGCCTGTAAGAAAAAGTCTTTAGTTCTGTTTTTCAGACAGGGTTTCTATGTGGCTGTCCTGGAACTCAGGAGAGATCAACCTGCTTCTGCCACCCAAGTGCTGAGACTAAAAGCATGCACCACCACCAGCCAACTAAAGAAATGTCTGCATTAAAATATTTTAAATAAGCAAGGACCAAGCAAATTATTCCAAGAACATTATCCTTCATATTTAAGATAAATGAACTATGACTTAAAACTGAATTAAGCCGTTACAGAGAGAAATAAAATGTACCAACACCTTAAGGAACATATTCCTTCAAGCTTGTCTTTAAAAAAAAAAAAATTACCATGAAGATTGCCTTAAAAGCCTCAGCCTAACCTTTCTAGCAGACCTGGAGAAGCAAGTCAAACAGCTTGCAGTAACAATGAACACAAAGTACTGTATGTGCCCGCACACATACAAATACAAATCAAGAACATTTTTAAAGAGGGATACAGAGATGACTGTGGTTATAGCATTTCTTGCTCTTTTGTTTTGTTTTTTGAAACAGGGTTTTTCTATAGCTTTCATGCCTGTCCAAGTGTGCCCGGTGCACACTTCTTGCCTTTTTTTTTTTTAAAATATTTATTTATTTATTATGTATACACTATTCTGTCTGTGTGTATGTCTACAGGCCAGAAGAGGCGCCAGACCTCATTACAGATGGTTGTGAGCCACCATGTGGTTGCTGGGAATTGAACTCAGGACCTTTGGAAGAGCAGGCACTGCTCTTAACCACTGAGCCATCTCTCCAGCCCACACTTCTTGCTCTTATATCTAAGACCCAGCTTCAATTCTAGTACACACATGGTGGCTCACAACCGTTCATAAGGTCTCTGTAGGCCCGAGGCATAAGTGTGGTGCACATACATACAGGCAGGTAACTCTCATAAATTTTTAAGCCCTAAATTTATTTAAAGAGATTATTTTAAAAAAGGGAACATTGGAGCCGAGCAGTGGTGGTGCATGCCTTTAATCCTAGCACTAGGGAGGCAGAGACAGGCGGATCTCTCTGATCTCTGAGTTCGAGGCCAGCCTGGTCTACAAGAGCTAGTTAGTTCTAGTAGGACAGGCTCCGAAACTATAGAGAAACGCTGTCTCAAACAAACAAAAAAAAGGGAACATTAGAAGAGAAACCTGACAGCCCACGGCAAACTACAGCTGACTAAACCAATCTGAAGAACAAGACTCTCCAGATGAGTTCAAATTTCTTGTCAGCAAAGTTCCACACACTCAAGGGTAGTCTGTCCTGCCCCCAAAGAACTGTTCAGATAACTGAACTTGGCTAATAATTGAGGCTTACCTGATGGTGTCAGTGAATTCTGTGGCGTCCAGTTTCTCTGACAATAGCTTTTTGACGTCTGACCAATACAAGCGAGCAGATTTAGGAATCTCTTGTTCTATTTCAGAGTTTTCTGAATAGCCAGTCTCCGTTTCTGCCACTTTCACACAGTCTTTCTGCTCTACTCGTTTACAATAGCCCAGGTAACCAATCATAAATCCTACAGACAGAAGTTGTAGAGCTAAATTTAGACTTCAGTTCTAACTCATCACCGAAAACATCACCTAATTAAATTTGAAGGATCTAAAAGAAAAACCTGAATCTCAGTTTTATGACATTTTAAATTTCCACAACAGTCATTATTTCATACAGTGACCTGTTCAAGACATGGTGAACACCTTGATGCACTACAAGCTATCCCTGGAACTGTTCTAAAGAGCCTGTGTATATTCCTAATATAACTAACATCCGTAACTAAAAAAATGTGCAGAGTATTTCCTGGCCTGAAATAAGACCTTTTTGAATATCTTAAAATATATTCTTACCCATCAAGAAAAAGATGACTACAGCAACTGTCCCAAAGCAGAGTCTTCCATTAAACCTTCTGGGTTTTCTGACACCGGCCTTCATGTTATTGTCAGCATTCTCTTCTTCATCTACAGCCAATTTCATCTCCACATGACTGTTATCTCCATCTACTTGCCGAGCCAGGCTAAACCGGGTGTATGACAATGGTTCTCCACCAAACTGGTAGTTTTTGAAAAGGAAAGGAAGTGATACAAAAAGTATGAATGAATTACAAAGTTTGGTCATAATATACTATGTACGACATACAAGAGGGAAGCTTTCCAACATGCTCTTCTCTGTGCCCAATTCTGCCAGCGGCAGATGAAGACTAGCCAACAGATTTTCCCAGGGCTTCTAGTTTGTAAGTTTCCTATAACCTTTTAAAATTAATTTAAGAGATGGGGTTCTTACCACGTTACTCAGACTGTCCCAGAACTTGGGAGGTCAAGCAGTCCTTGACTCGAGTGTAGCCTAAACTATTGGCACACATTTCAGTTCCACATAACCTCCCAAACAGCCAACGCTACCCTATCCTTACAGTATTTTCCTTATTAATCTTAATTGAAACTGAGTTCAAGGACAACCTGAGACTACACAGGTCTCAAACACGTGAAACCAGAGTATGCCTTTCTTTTGTGGGATCTGTTATGCCTCAAGACTACTAGTCAGATAAAAAGAATGCCTGGTAAGAATTTGGGGTGTTCTTTTCTGTACACCGAGTGAAGTCAAGTTCCTCTTCTGCATTTTTTTTCTTTTTGATGATTTTTACTTTATGCGCATTGATATTTTGAGAGGGTGTCAGATCCCCTGGAGGTAGAGTTACAGGCAGTTGTGAGCTGCCATGTGGGTGCTGGGAATTGAACCCGGGTCCTCTGGAAGAACTGCCAGTGCTCTTAACTACTGAGCCATCTCTCCAGCCCCCTCTTCTGCATTTTTACAGATGGATGAAAATCATACCAAGTTAGAGATTGCTGATCTGGCTTGATCCATCATTCCGAGTCGCCACAAGGAAGCACCTAACGTTAGAACAGAGAAATATAATGAGATAGAGCTCACTGCATCAGATTAATGAGGGCCTTCCGTTCTATGTTAATTATAATATATCAAACTTGATCCTAGATATACCATCACCTTTTTTGAAAAGCTTTGTGTTTATTGAATTAGAATCTCACTATGGAGTTCCAGCTGACCTTTAACTGAGATCCTACTGTATCAACTTCTCAGAACTGAGATTACAAAAATAACCATATCACCTGCTTCCTAGATATTAAGTAAAGTGTTTATAATTTACCGACAGCCTATTTAATGTAATCCTTGCCCGGATGCTGCACTAAAGTGGACAGCAGAGGGAAATCTATAAAGGTTAGGACTGGGACATGGAACAAATAAGAAATCTTATGAATATTATTAGATTCAGGGAGTGTGATAATGTATTAGATCACTGTTCTTAGGTTTAAAATTTAAGAACTTAAGAATTAAGAGTCATATCAACCAGGTAATGTACACATTCAATTCCAGCACTCGGGAGGCAGAGGCAATGAGTTTGAGCAGCCAGCTAGGGCTACACAGAGAAACCCTGTCTTGAAACACACACACACACACAGAAAAACCAACCAACCAACACCCCCAAAATATAGGAAAAAAACTAGTTAGGATACCATCACTATTAAGTGATGTTTAAGTAATCAAAAGAAAAAGAGGTGCCAACCCCTTTCAATTTTACCAAGTCGCCCAAACTGTCCTTGAACTTATGACCATTCTGCCTGTCTGCCTCCCACATGCTGGGACTGCAGGTGTGTACCGTGCCCAGATAAATGCTTAAAAACTTGGTATCCAAAGGGACTAATTCAAAGACAAACTACCACCTGAGAAAAAAAAAATTAAAAACAAAAAAACAAAACTAGAATTAAGTCAAGACTTTCATTTTCTAACAGTCAGGTCTGGTAACACAGGCTATAAATAATCACAGCACTTGGAAGGATGGAGGATGGTGAGTTCAAGGCCAGCCTGAGCTATAAAGACCCTGTATCAAAAGAACAACAACAACAAAAAAAAAAAAAACAAAAACAAGCTGGGTGTGTACTGGGAGGTTGGTGGTTATACACGCCTTTAATCCTAGCACTCAGATCTCTTGAGTTTGAGTCCAGCCTATCTAACCTGAGTTACATAGGACAGGCTTTTACAGAAAAGCCCTGTCTTGGAAGGGGGAGGACTTCTTAAAGTCTACTCACCAGTATTCTTGACTCCCCATGCTTTGATGATTAAACCATGTTCTCAGAAGCACAATCTCTTGCCCCTTCTGTTACTAAGTTTATCATTACACTGCACCAACAAACCCAACTGCAGGAGCCAGAACAGAATGAGGAGGCCCCACAAGAAGAAGGCCCCACCCTGAGTCAATTTCAATCATCTTTTTCTAGGAAAAACAGCTTACATTTTAATGCTTGTATGAAGTAGCTACCCTAAATTACTCTAGTCTAGCCTTGAGTTGGCATTTATTTGGCTTTGAAATTCTGAAGATCCAACCAAGAAAGGACACCTTATCCATGCTAAGTCACCATTAATGTGATAACACATTTAATTGAATAAATGACCTAAATAAGACCAAGCATTTTGAGTTTGAAGAAAACAGGCTTGGCCATTATAACCCAAGTACATATTTTTCCCAAGAAATGTGTTACTTTTATTTAATCTACAGAACCAAATTTTTTCTCTGTAGCTTTGGCTGTCCTGTAGCTCTTGTAGACCAGGCTGGCCTCGAACTCAGAGATCCGCCTGTCTCTGCCTCCCGGGTGCTGGGATTAAAGGACTGTACCACAACCATCCAGCTAGAACCAAAATTTAACAAACAAAACAAAAAAATATCAAATCATTTCCAACACTAGATAGAAACCCTGCCTTAAAAAAGCCAGAAAAAAAATTACCTTGGGAATTCCCATTTACCCTCATTACTAAACTTGCATTTGTGAACACCAGAGTAGTTCCAAAATAGCCAGCTACAAAGTGCAGACCTCAGGGAAGATAAACCCAGTTAGTTCTTAAGTTTCATGTGCAAAACTTCAGTCACTCACTTAAAATCTCACACCAGCATAGCTTGCTTTAATCATTTATTTATTTTTGTTTATGGAGGCAGTATTTCTCTGTGAAGAGTCCTGGCTGGCCAGGATCTCACTTTGTAGACTCGCCTGCCTCTGCCTCCTGAGAGCAGAATGCCGGTGCCCAGAAACAGCTTTCTAAGAACCTCTTTTGAATTTTCTTCCACGTTAAAGCACTGAATCTACTTTCTGCAAGCACTGCAGAGACAAATACCAGCGAAAACACCATTCCAACTCTAAGCTGGTAGCTGTGGACAGGCCAAGCTTAAATTAGCCAAACAATTCTCATTTGGCTTATTAATCCAAGATGTCACCAACGCCAGCAATCTTTGACAAGAGAAAGTTAATCTTTAAATTTTTCTCACAATATTTATTCACAAATATTAGGAAAACCATTTAATTCTTTTTTTTTTTTTTTTTGGTTTTTTTCGAGACAGGGTTTCTCTGTGGCTTTGGAGCCTGCGCTGGAATTAGCTCTTGTAGACCAGGCTGGTCTC
>JAQHUG010000063.1:3555747-3578223 GCA_028555095.1 Dicrostonyx torquatus
CTCTTTCATTCTGTCTCATTTCCCTTCCTTTTTCTTCTTTCTTTCTGTACTGGGGACTCCATCTGTGCCAGGCAAGCCCTCTACAAGTAAGCTTTATTCCCAGCACTGTACAGGATCCTTTAATATTACAACGTAAGACTGCAACACTGTTAACAAGAAAAGTAAGGCAATACCATTGATAAGCAATTTCTTTCTGGGGCTGGCCGGTGGTGGTACAGGCTTTTAATCCCAGCACTCAGAGGCAGAGGTAGGCACATCTCTGAGTTTGAGACCAGCCTGGACTACAGAGCGAGTTCCAGGCCAGCTGGAGCTATACAGAAAAACCCTGTCTTGAAAAACCAACAATTATTTGTTTATCTTGACTGTGTGCCTGACAAGCTAAAGTGAGATAGAAGAATGGGCATAATTTATTCTACTTTAGGATTTAAGAAAAAAATAAAGGGGGCAGAAGTGAGGTGCAGGCTGAGGGAAAGGGGTGAAGTTGGCCAAGTAGGAACACTGTGAAAAGAAACAGTAGCAGGTGACAAAAGGGGACAGGGGACACCTGTCCTACCCTGTTGAAGAGGCCACTACACCTAAGAACTGGAGTTGCAACCCCTGTTGAAAGACCAGGGAAGGTTCTGGATCTGCAGACTTCTAAAGAGGAGGGTGTGGGGGCCAGCTAAGACTGAGGCCTGAGAACAAGGAGGGAGAATTAGCTCTGCTACTGAATTTTCCTCCAGGGAGGAACCGGGTTTAAACTCCTGCTACCACAGGCTCCTCTAAGGTGTTATATGGATAGGGATGGGAGGGGGAGGGGGCTGAAACCCAGCTGTGATTGATTGGCAGCTGGCGATCAATCATCTTCATCCCTAGGGAGAACCCATCCTACCCTGAGCTCGTATCCCAGAGGACTGAGTCTCCCTTGCCACTTCCTCCCTGTGGCACAGGCAAAATTGTCACCCACCCAGAGATGTGCGGGGACCTGTATAAGAAGGGACGTGTGACACACATGCCATTGTGTCCTGCCACCCTCCTTTCCCTCTGAAGCCTCGGGGTGAGGGTGGCTGTCAGGCGACTGCTCTGCTGAAGCCTCTTAGTTCCTGAGACAGCAACTGATGGTGTAGGTGGCTTTTCATGATTCATAGCCAGCCAGAGGAGAGAGGTAGGATTCTGATTTGAGATCAAAGCCCACAGCTGGGGTGCGGGGATTGTGGGGGCTGCTTCCTCCCAGGTTAGGAGAGAGGCCGCAGCTGGGTTGAGAGCTTGGCTGGCTGGGCCTGCACAGGGGTAGGCAGCACCAGCTGTGCCAATAAAAGTGCCCACAAGTGTCTGGTCCTGATTATTCTCAAGTAACGTCTGAGTTGGAGGGTGACTGGTTCCACGCATGGAAAGAGATTTCACAGTCACCCAGCACGACAGAGGGAGAGCTGGCCTGGAAATCAAGCATCCCAACACCCCACCCGCCTGGCTAGAATCCCCCTTCTTAGGGCACTCCCACTCAATTGCCATATTTGATTAATTTGCCTCCGGTCTTTTAAAAATAATACCCATGAAATTATTTTTACTTTTTTTTTTTTTTTAATGTGTCTGTGTGTACGTTTGTGTACCAGGGGTGTGCCTCATGCCTGCAGAGGTCAGAATTGAGCATCTGATCTCTTGGAACTAGAGTTACAGATGGAGGTGAGCCACTATTTGAGTGCTGGGAACCAAACCCAGGTCCTCTGCAAGAGCAGCCAGTGTTCTCAAGCAATGAGCTCTCACTGTGGTCTCTACAGATGTAATTTCAAAATGGCTCTTAATTATACTATGAATAGGTGCCTTCTTTAAAAGTTCATGCTACATTGCTGTTGGCCCTGGACACAATGTGGTTACTTGATGTTTGATAAATGAGTGAGTGACCCTTCTTCCCACTCCCAGTTCAGACTCCAGGCTTTTTTTTTTTTTTTTAACAGCTCTTCTTGAGCCAAACAACATGCTTATCTTATTACTGTTTAATGTGCATGGGATATGTGTGTGGTATGTGCATGTGTGTTAATGGGTGTGTGGTATGTGTATTGCTGGTGTGCACGTCACAGAGCACATGAGGAGGTCACAGGACAACTTTGAGAAGGTGGTTCTCTCTTTTCACCTTGTTTTGGTGCCTGTTCCCTGTAGCTGGCCTGGCAGCTTCTGGGTCACCCCCTCTCAACCTGTCTTGCAGCAGGAGTGCTGGAATTACAGCCAGAACTGGTCTTTTCCAGGTTCATTCCAACATGGAAAAGGAAGATGTAAAGTCCTGTGCACTGGAGAGGCCCCCAGGCTGAAGGCAAGGGAACCAGTGGGGACTCTGGGAGCCACGTATGGCCCCTGATGGGACCTCAGGATTAAAGGTGGGTACTGAGAAAAGCAGTCAGGCAGAGTCAGGAGAAGTCACTGTGTGTCTGACCCCAGAGGACAAGGGAAAGACTTTTCAGGAAAAGGTTGTGGTCAATGGCGCCATTATAGCTGGGGATCAAAGAAAAGTGACAAGGACAAAACAACAAACCCTGGCCTGGGGATGCTGCTCAGCAGCAGAGTGTACACTCAGGGCCAAGAGTTTGATCTCCAGCACAGCGAAAGAAAACAAAAACAGGCCAAAGTAGAGAAAGCAAACTCCATTAAGGTCTCAGGCCTCATCTGTTCAGCGGCTGTGTAGGTGGAGCTGGAAGGGTGTGGGCCTTCCAACCAAACTCCAGGGGGAGACCCCACTGAGCAGAAGCAGAGTGGGATGAAGACCAAACAAACTGCTCCTTTAAAGCCACCTGAATGTTTTAGGAACGTCTGGATTGGGGCTTCTTTTTCCTGCAGCAGGATATTTAAAGCAAACAGACCTGAAAGACTTCAGGTCCAGAGCAAAGAGCCCCTATGTGCCTCCTTCTGGCCTCGGCTTTGGAAAAGGCTGCTTTCCTCTTTGTTCTGGATGGTGCCCAAGGCAGCCAGAACCTCATGTCTGAGCCATGCCAACAGCCCAAGTCCCTGCGGATAATCAGAGCGGATTGGGCACAGACAGATCTCAGTCTTACAAAGGCTTTCACCCCAGGGCCTAACAGCAGGGACTTGGGGGTTTCAGATTGTGCTGCCAGCTGGCAGCCAAGCCCCCCCGCCCCCATCCTCCAAGACCAAGCCTAGGTCCTTCCCTTAGAAACAGATAACTTGGCTAAAGGAGAGGGAGCCGAAGGTCACCACAGAAAGGTGATTCGGGCTCAATGCCCAGGAGTTAATGAGGTAGCCTTCCCTCAGCCGTGGCTATTTCCGGATCATCTCAATCCAGAGCGTGTGCAAAGGTGAAGGGCCAAAGAGGGCCGACAGAAACACAAGAGGATGAGCACCCAGGTTGGTGGCCCAGATCTATAATCCCAGCTATTTGAAAGGCTGAGACAGGAGGATTGCAAATTCAGGCTCAGTCTGGGCAAGAGAGCAAGTTCAAGGGCAGCACCTGTCTATAATGTCAGAAACGGGAGAGGACAGTGCTTTAGCGTGCGTGAAGCTGTGGACTCAGTCTCCAGGGTGGGGCGGGAGAATCCTTCTCAGAGTCCCTAGACTAAGTAGACTGAGGTGGTCCTCACCTTGAGCCCTGGGCAAGCATCCCACCTTAGCTCTTGTCTGAGAGAGGGACAGCCCACACCGTGTAGAGACATCCCATAGTGCAGTCGGTATCAGACATGGGCTCCACTCTCTTGATGGCAGACAGTGAAGGATGACTTTGAGAAGCTGGGAGTTATCTAGGACACACTCCAGGAAGCAGCAGACCTGGGTCCCACCCTACATTTCTTGCTGTCTCCACATCACCTTAGCACCTTGACCAGAATGGGGCCAGCTGGAGGGCGTCTGTCTGTTTCTGCTATGGCTCTTGAAGAGAGATCTAGAAACAAGTGGGCTGGGGAAATTCCTGGCTTGGTTCTCTGTGCGGTACCCTCCTGGCTGACTTCTTGTTCTCCTTTGCTGCTAGGGAACGGAGGAGGGTTCAGCATGACTCAGGTTCTGCCAAGGATCTTGATGGGCCGGCCAGCGCAGTGTTGAGCTCCGGTCAGAGCCCCGTCCATGGAGCCAGGATCTTAGATAGGAGGAGCATGGTGGCACAGGCCTGGGATCCCATTTACTTGAAAGGCTGTAGCAGGAGGATCACAGGTTCAGGGCCTGACTGGGCTTCAGACTGAGTTCAAGACCAGCCTGAATAACTCGATAAGACCTTGTCTCAAAATTTAGAACTGTACCCCAGTGATGGGGCACTTGCCTCCTGTGCATGAAAATCTGCATTTGAACTCCAGGACTTAAAAACTTTTAAAAGGAATGCCAGGTCAGAGTAGGAGGAGTCTGGGGACTGTCCAGGGTCACGCCCACAAAGGTATAGCAGTGCCTTCCTTGAGGATTAAACGAGCCAATGCAAGCAGAGCATCTAACCCTGGCACACAGAAACGCATTCAAAGTGTCTGTAGTTACTGTCGTCATCCTTACGGCCCTGCTCTCTGATGCCAAGCAGCGAGGTCTCTAGGCCCTTCCTGTTTACAAGGCAGGACCTGGCCCAACTTTCTTACCACAGGGTGTGGAAAGGACACAAAGCAGACACCTGGAGACAGTGAGGCTGGTCTTTCATGAGCTGGGTGACTCCGGGGGGACGCCCTCCCTGTTGCCCACATCCGTGGTTTCCTTCTCCCTGAGAAATGAGGTGGTCAGATAATCCATAGGGTCCCCCCAGTTTGGAACCTCTGATTTCCATAGCAAAACAAAACTGTTCCAGTCAGAAGGCAGTTCCGAGTGAGTGCCTGGCTGGACTGCAGAACCCCGGGGCGGCAGCAGACAAAGGCGCCCTGTGCAAACGCTACCTCCAGCCCTCATGCCCTGTACCCAGATCCCACAGCTTCCAAGAATCACCATTAGACATCCTTACTGGAAAGTCCTCCACTGACTTTGTGTTCCTAGAAGTCATAATCCAGGAAAAGTCACGTGGGGGTGGGGGTGGGAGAGGTGGGGGGTAGGAAGGAGAGAGAAAGGGACAGCGAGCAGGAGGGCAGCATGAGTGTGTGGTAGGAAAGAGGATGGAAAGAAGAGGAGGGACAAGGGACTGGAGAGGAGAGTGAAGATGTGACCTGAGGGGAAGCTGGAGATGACCCCCAACACCGAGAAACAGATGCCCAGAACAACTGTGGCTTTGACTCCCTTCAGCCTGGGTGACATGAACACAAGCACCTAAACACAGGCAACCGGCTGGGCACAGCCATGGCCCATGCTCTGCAGGGGAGTCCTGGCTCTCACCCCACACCCACCCCCCAGCCAACACTCCAGTTCCTTTGGCCTGGAGACCCCCCAGGGGTTGACTTTCTGTAAAACAAACTTCCCTATGAAGCAGTATTCTCTTTCCCAAAGGGTTGCCACCCAGCCCCAAGGGATCGCACTCTAAACTGGGCAGCACTGGACTTGGTTGTCATGGTAGCTGGCATTTTGAAGCCCTAAGCGGGTCACACAAAAGCTCTGCCTCTTGCAGCCCTTGGGTCCCACTCTGATAGTGACCACCATGGATGAAGCAGCCCTTGGAGCGCTGGAGTATGGCTCTGCCTGGTCAATGCCTGTGACGGTGCTGTGACTTAGGACCACCCATTTCGCGTCATAGAGAAGCCCCCAGTCTGTCCTCACAGTGAACAGAGTGTCATGGGAAAGGTCATAGAGGGTTTTGGTTCTCCCACTTAGCATGACCAGGGGGAGATAACTGGTTTGTTGAGAGTGTCTCATCTCTAAAACAAAAAATAGCAACATTACAGCCTTGGTAAGAAGATCAAAGGACTTATTAGGAATAACGTAGCACAGGCCTGACAGGACAGTAATAGCAGTGTCACCTGGAACCAGGGCTTCATCCCTGGGCTGCATTTGCTTGCTTAAGAACTAAATAGACACAAGCACAGATGGAGGTCTCTTAAGGGCCTGATACCTGACTCAGGAGCCCATGAGGGTGACCAGCAAGGTGCCTGTGCCCTGTGAGGTGTGAGGAGTCTGGCCCTGGCTCTCCTTCTGCATTGTCCCTCAGCCTCATCATCCTGCCTGGCCCCACCATCAGGGCCCCCCTTGGGTGGAGTGGTTAGGGCAGAGCAGGGTGGGGTGAACCAGAGGCAACAGGAGCCATTATCAGGAGGCCCAGGATGGAGAGGGCTTCGGCAACCTCCTTATCGGCTCCCCAGTGACCCAGACTGGGATGCACCCGCTTATCAGCCGAGTTCCGGCAGGCGGGGCCAGGTCCCCTGCAGCTACTGCTCTAGCTCCCCTGCTGGAGTTGCTGAGAGTAGGAATGAATCAGAGGCCATCAGGTTTTCTTAGCTAACCACTTCCCTCTCTAGCCCCCAAACCATGGTGGCGGTGGGCTGTGGGATGAAGAGTCTCTGATCCCTGCCCTCCTCTAGGAGGTCAAAGCCAGTGACTCTTTATGAGGTAAATGATGCTTGTGGGGACTGCTGGGCCGAGCAAAGGGAAGTGACATCTACCCTGGCATAGAGCTGTCAGTCACTCAGCTTTGTTATGTCTTACAAGTCTCAACATCCCGAGAGGCCATGAGGACCGCTTTGGAGATGTCTTTGGATACCTCCTGTAGGGTCTAGGAATTGGCTGGGCTCCTGCAGAGGGTTCTCCAGCTACAACTTGGCACATGGTCATTCTTGGCTCCGTCCCTCACTCTGAGGGTGGCAAGGCTTTCCAGGCATGCGGGGAGCAGGCCCCAGAACAAGACTCTGAGAGCAGCTCGCACCTTATCTGTGGACCAAAGACTGGGTGGGGTACATCTGAGAACCAAAGGCAAGTTCTGAAGAAAGGTGGGGTTAGCCCAACCGGAGCCTTCCAGCCTGGCAGGGAAGGTCACACGAGGGTGGCCTGATGTTTAGGGAAAGGGCAAAGGGCCATCAAGGGCAAGGGGTGGGCTACATCCCTCTCAGAGCTGTAGAAATTGTCAACTGGGAAGAACAGAGATGCAGAATCCTCACCTCAAAGGAAGAAGTGTCTGCCTCTGGAGGTGTCAGGACCTCTGGAGAATCTGGGGTAACTGAGGCCTTCTAAATCAGGATGGATAACATGGACTTAGCCTCTGAAGGCCAGTTGCCTAAGGCTGGGTGAGTCTCCAGCATCCTTGAGACTAGGAACCAATAAATACAGTCTCAAGACAGGCAGGGCTGAAGGAACATAGCATCCCCAAAGCCCCTAGTGGAGCCGGGAGGTGATGGTGTACGCCTTTAATCCCAGCACTCGGGAGGCAGGGGCTGGTGGATGTCAGTGAGTTGGAGGCCAGCTTGGTCTTCAAAGAGTTCCAAGACAATCAGGACTGTTACACAGAAAAAACTCTGTCTTGAAAAACCAAAAAAGGGGGGAGGGCTGGAGTGATGGCCCAGTGGTTAAGAAGACCTGGGTTCAAGTCCTAGCGTCCACATGGCAGCTCACAACTGTCTGTAACTCCAAGATCTGACATCCTCACACAGGCATACATGTAGCAAAACACCAATGCAAAAAAAAAAAAAAAAAAGCTTCTAGTGGAGCCGGGGCTTCAGCAGGTACCCCTCTCAGCCTTGGGTCAGGTTCCTGGACCTCTATCCCTCTCACCCAGGTCCAGGCCCAGGCTACCTGGAGAGCTCTTCTTTGGAGGAAGCAAGCAGGAACCCCTTGACTGTCGCATTCTTGCCATTTTCTTGAAGCTGAGTGTTCCCCTCTGCACACCCAGGTGTAGGCGCACATGTAGGCTCAGGAGGACTGTATCTGTCTTTGGCTGCCGTGTAACCACGGAGCTGTATTAGCTCTACATTTACGTGTGCCCCTGTAGCCAGGTGGTGGCGCACACCTTTAATCCCAGCACTCTGGAGGCAGAGGCAGGGGGATCTCTGTGAGTTCAAGGTCAGCCTGGTCTACAAGACATATGCCCAAGATTCCACCTAGAACCCAAAGGCTTGTAAGTTGAGCAAGGGTAAAACTGGAGAAAGGCCCCCACGTCCCATAGAAGCTCCTGATGTTGAAAAAATGCGCTAGCCAGCAGCAGGGAGGGTCAGAAGCAGACAGACATGACAGGGAGGGGCCTGGGGCCTCCAGGGACAGGTGAGGAGGGATGGGGGAGTTGAGTGGGGGACGGGTGTATGTTGGGGGGTGTGATGGGGTGATAAGGGAGTGACGCTGTACTTTATTGTCTAAAGAGTTGGAGAGATGGCCTGTACTACACAAGGCTGCACCATGGTCACTAGTAAAGGCAGAGTTTAAATGTGCTCCACCAAGCACCTCCAGGGACCTGAAGACTCACGGGACCTTGGATTACACCAAGGACAGGTGAACTATAGGAGTACAGTAAAAACGAAACACGGTTGCAGGAAAGATGCAGGCCTAGCATCTTAGAGTAGCCTTCCAACCCACAAGGTCCAGTGCCGCAATAAGGAGCCTGAGTGAGACTTGCTCGTTCCCGGGCAGTGAGCGCCCTCTGCAGCCAGATGAAGGTACTGCAGGGCGGAGGCCGCGTCCTTCCTCAGTACGGACATGACTTGGTGGTTTTCTCTCACATGGGCTTTCTTCAGGAAGACTGCATCCGTCCATTGTAAGGATGAGAGAAGCTTCAGTGTCCTGCCCAAGGTCACGAGCCATACAGTGATAAACCCTGTGCTTGGGTCTCCAGGGATCCTGGAGGTCTTTGTCCCCAAGCCAATTGAACAGGCCTGACACCCTCATCAGAAACCAACAATCAATTTAATGAGGATCAGTGGGTGCCAATGCTCCCATCAATGAAGCCACATGAGCTGGGCCCAAGTAGACCACGGGGATTCAGACCGGGAGGCGTAGGTTCAGTGGGTCCAGGCTCTGTGAGCGCCGGGGCGAGCCTCGTCTAGGGGCCTCGGACAGCAAAGACAGCCGTGGGCTGGCATCGATCTAAACACAGAGCAGACACATACAGGCTCCCTCCAGCCTCCCCAACGCCAGATCCCAGCCAACCCCGGTGCTTCATTACCCTCCCCAACACCCCATTGACTGAGCCAAGGGGAGACTAGCGCCTCAAAGGTCTTACAGGTTGGGAGGAAGCTGTGGTTACTTGGCTCCCATCATATTCCTTACATTCCGCTTCCATACATTTCAATGAAATTGAACTGTACGAAAAATTTTGTCTAAATAAAAGAATATTCTTCAAAAACGGTATAAACTGTAGGCTAATCTTTGTCCTCAATTAACAGTTGAGGAAACCGGTCCAGACCTAGCGACTGGCCCAGGTCCAAAGTAAATTGGGGATATGTTCTTTTCTCTGTTTTTTTTTTGGGGGGGCATCTGAGAGTGTTCTAGAGGTCTGTAACCACCCTCATCCAATGTCCCTCCAGATTTTGTCCCTCCAGATTTAACACGTCTGCACCAAGCTCTGAGTGCTCCAGCTTCAGGGCCAATCCTGCCTCCTGGGGACATTCCCCCCTGATTTCTCACCTCCTGGAGAACAATGGCAGCCTCACCACTTCCTGAAGGCCCTTTCCGTGCAGCCCCTGTGAGTGGAGGCTGGGGCTGGGGCTGGGACTGGGGCACAGGAGGACCTGGGGAACGGTGTTCAGGAGGACATGGTGGCGAAGGCTGTATCTTCTCATAAATCCATTCTGTCCCCACCGGTCTTTGCAGACAGACAACTTCGGACATGTACCTAAAGAAAAACAAAGCCCTTGCAAGGATTTAAGGCCCTTCTTAGACAGGTCTCCATCCTCCCTCTCAGTTTAGGAGGCATATTCCCAGGGATCAGCCCTGCTCGGAGCTAGGCTGGCCCCTTCTGGCTGCAGTTTCCTTATCTCCTCAACCCACAGGAACTCACAGAAGGGTCCAATGGTTGTGGGGCGGGGGGAGGGGGAGAAGGGGGGAGAGAGGAGCAGAGATGGGACCGCAAAGGAAGAAAGCCTGAACGGCGCAAGATCTGAGCACTGGAGTAGGAGGGCCACTTCATCCACAGCCCTGGGGTCCACCACTCAGATGTCTCGGTTCCCAACTCACTTGGGGCCCAGTGGCGCACACATGGTAAAATACCAGTTCCTGGCAAAGCCCTGGTCAAAGGGGTTGTGTTCTTGATGGTACCTGCACTGGAAGGGGAGGAGAATGAAAGTGTCAGAAGTGGCCAGACCTTCATGGCAGCAACCTGCCCCTCAGACAGTCTTCTCAGTTCCAGCTGCCACCAGACTGCAAAGGAGGGCAGGGAGGACCCCAGTTCTGAGCACTCTGCCGAGGCTGACATTGACACTGTAACCACCGCTGCTCTCTTGCCTTCTCAGGGCTCCCCATCACCTGTATGCCTCTTTGTAGCAACCTCACATACTCTCCTCTGCCTGTCTTCCAGACAATATTCCTCCCTTAACCACTCAGCCCCTCCATAGACAGCCCTGCCATCCAACCATCCGAAACTGGATGCCATGAAATGAGAGGGGTGAGTAGGATGGGAGGCAGAGGCAGGGGGATGATCTGTCTGTATTTCGGCTGTTTGTCTGTAGTTCCCCCCAGTAACCCAACAATACTGCCCAGCTGCCTTCCTAAAACATCTGTCAAATTATCATCTAATGAAATGGGTTCAGAATCCATAACGTAATGATGAAAGATAGCAAAAATAAATAAATAAGTGTAACATGAACCCCCAAATGCAGACTCCTGTAAACGACAGCTAGTCTCCGTCTGCTCTATAGGTCGATAGAATTCTGATGAGGACCCCAAAATATTTGTAGAAAGTGACAATCTGATTTCTTAAATTTCTCTTCAAGAAACAAACATCCAAGAACCTCTCAGAAAAAGAGCAGTTGGAGAACTCATTTGGTGCTATTTCCAAACTCTAAATCAACACTGACCAAGACAGGACAGGACAGGCCGAAACGTGGAATCCAGAACTAAACTGGGTCTATCCAGCCAGTTCTGGTTTTTTTGTTTCTTTGGGGTTTTTTGCTGTTGATTGTTTGTTTTCGAGACAGGGTTCTCTGTGCAGCTTTGGAGCCTGTCCTGGAACTAGCTCTTGTAGACTAGGCCAGCCCTGAACTCAGGAATCCACTTGCCTCTGCCTCCCAAGTGCTGGGATTAAAGGTGTGCACCCATCACTGCCTGGCTCTGTTTTTTTTTTAAAAAAAATAAATATGCCAAGTCACCACAGTGGAGGAAAGAAACCTTTCCAGCAGATGGCACAGATATGTAAGCAGCGAATCTTGGGGCCTGGGACACAGCTCAACAGTTAAGAGCATTCATGGTCTCTTCTGGCAGAGGACTCGGGGTCAGTTCCTGGCACCCACATGGAGGCTCATAACTAACTCCAGCTAACATTCAGGCAAACATTTGTACACATGAAAAAAAAAAAACTTGGAAAACAAAAGCAAGCCTTAACCACATAGAGAATTTAGCCCCAAAGAAATCCTAGATCTAAACATAGAATCTAAGCCTGCAAACCTTCCATAGAAAAATATGTAAATGAGATTATGTGACCTTGGATTAGGCAGAGATTTCTTACTGGCCACACCAAATGCATGCGATTCATTTTGGGATGTGCGCACACACACACACACATATACACACAAGCACACATTCACACACACACTGTGCACATGTGCACCTTCACACAAGTACTTCACAGTGAAAAACTTCTGCTACTTGGAATCTGAAAAGAAAATGAAATCATGAACTATAGATTTAAATAAAATATTTTTAAACCATATACCTGAACCCAGAATACATAAAGTACTCAAAAGGCACAAGACAAAAATATTCCTTTTGTTGTTGTTGTTGTTGAAGACAGGATTTCTCTGTAGCTTATGAGCCTGTCCTGGAACTAGCTCTTGTAGACCAGGCTGGCCTCAAACTCACAGAGATCTGCCTGCCTCTGTCTCCCGAGTGCTGGGATTAAAGGCCTGCAACCAACATGGCCCGGCCAAATAATCCAATTTTTATTTTTATTTTTTATTTTTATTTATTTATTTATTTATTTATTTATTTGGTTTTTCAAGACAGGGTTTCTCTGTGGCTTTGGAGCCTGCGCTGGAACTAGCTCTTGTAGAGCAGGCTGGCCTCAAACTCACAAAGATCCGCCTGCCTCTGCCTCCCGAGTGCTGGGATTAAAGGCGTGCGCCACCAACGCCCGGCTATAATCCAATTTTTAAATGGGCAAAATATCGGAGCATACATTACATCAAAGATATAGTCCTCGGCATCACTCTCATGAGGAAAATACAAGTCAAAGCAATAAGATACCATCACACATTTACTGGATGGGTTAAAACAAAAAACTAAACAAACCTCCAACAGTGTCAAGTGTTGACAAGGAGGTGGAGCAACTGGAATTCTCATATGTCATGTATGAATGCAAAATGGTGTTTTGGAAGACAATCTGGTAGTTTGTTATAAAACTAAACACACTACCTCATGACCCAGCAGCGCCACTTCTAAGAGTTTAGGAATAAATGGAGGAGAACAACATGGGGGAATCTCAAATGTATTGTGCTAAGCCAGCCAAGGCAGTCTCGAAAGACAATGATTCATTTATGTGGGATTCTGAAAGATAAAACAAAACAACGACAACAACCCCTGGGGGTGGAAAACAAATCAGCCATTGTTGGGGCTGTAACAGAACGGTAAGTGGACTATAAATCACCTTGAGAGACTCTTCTGGAGTATTTTCTGATCCCCTTACCGTGACTCCCAACTCTCACGCTTGATTTTACTGGCTGTTTTAATGTGACTCGGCTCTGAGGATCTGCTCAGTTGCCCTTGCCACGCTCTGCTCCCTCTAGGGCGGTTTCCTAACTCTCTGCTTTCAGTCAACCTTGATGCCATTAACTCCAGCTGCCACGAGGTTGAGCCAGGGGGATCGAAAATTCAAGGCCTGCCTGAGACTGTCTCAAAAAAAGGGTGGGGGGGGGCTTGGGCTATAGCTGAGTGGAAGAGCATTTGCCTAGGATTTTCCAGGTCCTAGGTTCAATTCCCAGTGCTGGAAGGAAAAAACTTCTATTTGCTAGCTCCCTAGTTTTTGCAAAGCTGGCAACGACCTTCGGGATCACACTAGAAAACCCAGAGTGGCATTCCTTAACTCCTTCTCTCGGTCCAAACTACACAGGCCAGGACTAGCCTCTCTTGGTTGGTTCAAAGAGGAGATGCCCAGTCCTCAAATGAAGGCACACTGTGGCGCACGGGGCGGAGAGAGACCACCGGGCTCCAGCAGGTGGCACTGTGGTCTGAACAACTGCTCTGGACCTGCGTCCCAAAGGCCTTACATATTACAAAGGCAGTGGAGGATCAGATCCAGAGACCCCAAGATACCTCCCACAACCATACATCCCGGTGCCCACATACCTTGCTCTCGCAGGAGCGCTCCGCCGCGCTCACAGATACGGCATGGATTATCAGCAGCAGGACGAGTGGAATCAGGAAGCCTGCAGCCGGCAGAGCCACAAGGATACTGACCAGCTAAGGAACCACGCCCCGTCCAGCTCATCTTTCCCTCTCCATCATTACTCCCGCCACCCTATCCCACCACACTGCGGCCCTGCTTGTCCCTTTTAGGCCTTATTATGCGGCCCACTAGGTTCTTAACATTCCTTCGTTTTTGCTTTTGTTTTACTCCGTCCATTTTCCTACACTCATCGGCGCACACTGAGCCTCTCTAGTGGCTTTGCCGGCTAGCGCCATTCATCACTGACTCTGTCCTTTGAGAGAGCTCATCTCTCCCTTGCCTCAACGCCTCCTCACTGCTCCTCACATGTCTCCTTGGACCTGTGTAGATACGTCATAACCTTGTCCACGGAGAAGGGCAGATGTCTTGTGCGAATTAGGAACATCAGGCAGGTGACCAGCAGGGCGCCCGAGTAGAGGCAGAGGGACAGAACCAGCAGCATAAAGAGACGGAAGTTGCGGTGACCGATGCAGTTATTGACCCACTTGCAATGGTGATCGAAGTCCTGGGACAGGAAGAGGAGCAGCCCTCCAGAATCCATCCTTTGGCCCAGCTTCCGTCATCCCAAACAACTCAGCCCTCCTGGTCACTTACTCTTGGCCCCCGTGCTGACTTTCACCCCAGAAAGAATCCAGGTGAATGACGTCCCCAATGCTGACATTTTCAGTTAGAACCCGATTAAGGCTCTGTGTTTTTGTTTTTGTTTTTGTTTTTTTTCGAGACAGGGTTTCTCTGTGGCTTTGGAGCCTGTCCTGGAACTAGTTCTTGTAGACCAGGCTGGTCTCGAACTCACAGAGATCTGCCTGCCTCTGCCTCCTGAATGCTGGGATTAAAGGCGTGCGCTACCACCGCCCGGCTAAGGCTCTGTGTCTTGAGACTTGTCCTGATATAGCTGTCAGTCAGACATAGGCTATCCCTTGGGCCTTTACTTTCTCATCTCTTAGGTGAAGATGAAAAGCAGCCTTGCCCAACCAGTGTCCTCCCCACATTTGTAAGCTGGTGTCCCGCATATGAGACAAGCTTGCCCAAACCAGGAGCTCCAACTCAAAACATGCAGAGGAGGACAGGGAAAGTCTCCAGACCAGGCCTGTAGCCAACTGAAGGACTCAGATACCCAGTGACAGCGAACCACTGTCCCTTTCCCCAGGGCCAGAACAAATGAAAGTGCCGGTGCTGACGTGCCAGCCTCTCTGGACAGATGCGGGCACAGAGGCAGTGCCCTGTGTGAGGGACCAAGAACAGGTGGACATTCAGTCACCCTTGGCCTCACCAGTCATGGAAGACTCTCATGCCCACCCCCTGGCAACATAGGATGAGGCTTTAGGTTCTGGCTAGGTCTAGGGGACAGGTTAGCAAATAGGTGGGTAGCAAGGGGGGACTCACCTCCACACAAATGTTGCACCAGGGGCAGTGGCAGGTCCGGGGTGGGCGATGAAAGCAGCACTTTGGGCACCACTGCAGGCGGAAGGCCCTTTGGTTCACACTCACCACATGTACCGTCATGGGGTCCTCAGCGACGGAGCCTGGTACAGGAGAGGGTAGGCGGTAGTAGTAGCCTTCACACTGCTGCTCTGGGCAGCCCTGGGCACAGGGAGTGTGGGGAGAGGTGGACAAGGGAATCGCTGACCTAATGGAGCAAGCTGACCATCGGGGGGGGGGCAAGCTAGCCTTGTGTATAGATCTCTGCCTTTGAAACAGAGGGAGCACTTGAAGTTTTGGGGTGTAGTGGGCAGGTGGAATAGAAACTGCATGGTTTGGACATGCCTCCTGGCTTCCTTCTCCAGCCTGTGCAGCCCACCCCTCTGAAGCAATTGAAAAACATCCAGGATCCATGTTTTTGTTTGTTTGTTTGTTGCCCCCTCTCCATACACACACACCTTGGTGGTTCAGGAAATGAAATGCTAGAGCCAGAACAGTACTGCAATGGGGTATAGAGGTTCCGAGACTGAAGGTGGGGTGCCAGCCTTTGGGGGGCCACCTCCTCCTTCCAGGGGGCGGAGCCCTCACCTCGATGTAAGATACCAGGATCTGAGAAGTTGAGCGAAACGAGACTGTAGAAGGTGAGGACAAAGAGTGGGCCTGTGACCACTGGGAAGACCCACTCTCCGTTCTGAGCCAGCCACCTGCAACTGAGACCAGAGCCACTTTCAGTCCTGAGCTGGAGCAGCCCGGAGTTCCTCCCCAGGCCCTGTCCAGCTGGGTCAGGATTCCCCAGAACTTAAATCCAGTTCTAAGTATCCAGGTGAGCAACAGACTCACAGCAGCCTCACCAAATATCACCAGCATCACCAGCTATGTTTATTCCCCATCCCACCCCATGCGCCAATACTCCAAAACTCTGCTGGCAAATTTTCCTCTATCCAGACAGCTGTTCTTTGGGCCTCCCATTACTCCTTCCTGCATCCCACTGCCTCTGTGCTATCTTTAGTTTCCATCCTGTCTCTGTGTCAGAAACCTAACAGATGACGGGGACACTCACGGGAACCCGAAGAAAAGGCCGCTCACAAAGACCAGCATCATTACATTGAAGGCAGCAAACAGGCTCGGGAGGAACCATGAGAGAGGGACCACAGGCAGCGGCTGTGGCTCCTTCACAAGTGTCATGGTGTCTTTTAAAGGCATGGCTAGGGCAGAGGAGATACTCAATTGACCAAGTGCTTGCTTTGCAAGAAGGGGGCCTGAGTTCAGTCCTCGGGTCCCATGTGAAAACAGGGTTGGTCAGGGCAATACCTTTAGCAGCTACAAGAGGATCCCTGGGGCTTATTGGCCATGCAGTCCAGCCAAATGGCAAGCTCTGGGGTTCAGTGAGAGACCTTGTCTCAGAAAGGAAGGTGAGATTAATTAAGGAAGACAACAGTCTTTGGAACACACACACACACACACACACACACACACACACACACACCACAAAGGCAGGGGAGAATATGATTCTCATACTCACAGGGTAAGTATGAGACACTAGCTACTCACTCACAGGGTGAGTATGAGCCACTAGCTACTCTTTCCCCAATGACTCCCAGAATTTCATTGCCATAGCAATGGAAGCCCCAGTCCAGGAGAACAGAAAAAGTGTCAGTATGATGTCACAGATGCAGAGGGACAGAATCTCTGGCTGCTTCTGGTCACTTTCAGTACCAGTCATTCTCCCCATCATTCATGCCCCAACCCTGCCTTGGAAGCTGCTGGGGTTTGTCCCCCAAAGGTTCACCCGCTGAGGCCCTGTTGATGTGCTAGAGGTCTCCAAAGAGCAAGAGAGGGCTTACCAGGGACACTGACTGACTTTCTTTCTCTCTCTCTTTTTTTTAGAGACTTGTTTATTTATTGTGTATACAGTGTTCTGTCTGCATGTGTGCCTGCAGGCCAGAAGAGGGCACCAGATCTCACTAGAGAAGGTTATGAGACACCATATGGTTGCTGGGAATTGAACTCAGGACCTCTGGAAGGGCAGCCAGTGCTCTTAACCTCTGAGTTAACCTTCAGCCCCCTGACTGACTTTCAAAGGGATCGATGTAGTCATCATGGGACCCCCCCCCCATTTAGCAGTTCATTATAAAAAGCATAGGCCTGACCCCTTCCCCAGTCACAGAACCTGTCAGTCATGTGACTTCCTGGAGTGATGAGGACCCACACTGCTTCAACCCAGCCAGAACTGATGACAGACCAAAGGACTGAGCCCTCCCAAATCTAGCTTGGTGAACCAATAATTCCTGAGGTTACTTACGGAAGTATGGTTGATGTAAAAAATCAGCTTCATCATGGAAAAGCTCACAAGGGTCACATGCCTGGAGCTCCCTGCACAACTGCAGACAGGCCTTGTAACTACTGTACATTTCTGAGTGTCAGTTTCACTACTTTCCCATCCTCCCTCCATGTCATGCAGTCAAGGGGACCTTCACCAAAGGCCAGTGGGTGTGGCTGGTAATCTTTAAGCTTCCAAAAGTATGAACTAAATAAACTTCTGTTTTTTTTTTTGTTTTTTTTTTTTTGGTTTTTCGAGACAGGGTTTCTCTGTGGCTTTGGAGCCTGCGCTGGAACTAGCTCTTGTAGACCAGGCTGGTCTCGAACTCACAAAGATCCATCTGCCTCTGCCTCCCGAGTGCTGGGATTAAAGGCGTGCGCTACCACCGCCTGGCAATAAACTTCTTTAAAGTACCACTTCTCGAGTGTTTTGTTGTAGCAACAGAACACAGGTTATTGCAAAGGTCATACGACATTCAAAACATAAGAAGGCTAACTGCATTATTTTTTTGGGTCAAATGCTAATTTGTAGCACACACCTGCTCTTCGCGCCATGAGCTAAGGTATGGTTTGTGAGTCGGGCAGGGGGCTGGAGATTGAAATACACACACACACACACACACACACACACACAGAGCCAAGAATGCTCTCTTTTTTCTTCTTTCACACGACAAAGCTTTACTCATCCTCAGTGACTAAAAGGCTCACTGGCACTTCACTTGAGTATGCTGTCATCTTGAGCTTCTGCCCATTCTCTTTCAATCTGTTTCAGCTCATCTAGTCTCTTCCTCCTCTCCTCCTCTGCCCGGGGTTTTAGGATAAGATGGTGTCCCCAGTTCAGGTCTCCGCTCATCAAGCTCGGCCGATACTCAGCCCTGGTCCCCGGCAAGCGCTATAGTTACCAAGAATGAGCTCTTCATTGGGTTCCAGAGCAGCTTATATACATGGTCTCCTTGACTAATGGCCACGCTCTAACTCCCTGGAACTGGAGTTACCGACAGGTGTGACCTGCCATGTGGGTGCTGGGAACCAAACTCAGGTCTTTTTAACCACTGAGTCATCTCTCCAGTCTCACCAAAATAACTCTCCAGACAGAATTTATGTCTCTAATCGTAGTATGATACAGTTCCAGATCTACTGACCATAAAATAAGGGGGTCTTCAGGCACCTTATGTAAGCCCCTTGGGCCACATGAGTGGCCAGGCCCCTCCCCAAAGACCTCCAACTGCCAGATTTCACCTACAGAATACTCTAACTGCCTTATGGCCAGACCCTGCCTCCCCGCTACAGAGTGAAAAGTCCAAGCTCTGAAATTGAAGTTTCACCAATCCCTAGCCTGGAAAGCACCACCCCCACCCCCAAGAAACTTTATATAAACCCTCCCTTATATAAGTTCAGTTCCCACTGTTTCTCACCTGAGCAGAGGCAGCCACCATCCTGATTTTTCCCCTCCCAATAAATCTCTTGTGTGAGGTTTGCTGTGCGGTGTGTGACTTTGTGGTATTTCTTGGCTCCCTATCACCAGGATACCTTTCCAGCTGAGCTGCAATGCATACATCTACATATGTAAAATAAGCCCAAACACAGGGCAGAGCACACACATTCTGAAGCCCCTTTCTCAAGCTCATACTGTTACTGTCACCCAACAGGTCACCTTGAAAGGCACTTGGAGAGATTTGATTAATGGAGAAGATAGGTTTAAGACAACGATAATGATGTGTGTACAGGATAGCTGGCTACCGGGACTATAAATCTTGTGAAAAGAGCATTTGTGGCTAATTTTCAGCACCTACAAGAAACATGAAAAATAGTCACGGGGCCTGAGAGGCACACAACCCCTTCGTACAGACTGCTCTTCCGGAGGACACTAGCCTCGCTTCTCAGCACCCACGCCACGGCTCACTATCACCACCTGCAAGTCCACTTCAGAGGATCCAGTGTCCCCCATCGGCCCTCTGTGGGCACCGCAGACATGCTCACAAAAATAAAAGTAAGTCTTAACAAAAAGTAATCAACCAGGCAACACAGCCACTTGATATCAGCAAACCACAAAAACTGAGACAGAACCTTAAAGGTCGGCTCAGCTGGAAACAAGGGTTCGAAAAGCCTGGGACTTTCTGTGTATGATAATTAACTAGCTGCTTCTGGGCAGTCATTAGAGTCCTTGATAAAATCTCATCGATTTTAGCCAGAATATTGCTTCTTCTACATAGTTACCAACCTAACCCAGGCAACTGCCAAGCAGAGTGTCCCCTTCCCACACACTTTTTGCTTTATTTTGTTTTTTTGTTTTTCAAGACAGGGCTTCTCTGTGTAGCCCTGGCTGTACTGGAACTCTATAGACCAGGCTAGCCTCAAATTCAGAAATCTGCCTGCTTCTGCCTCCCTCCCGAGTGCTGGGATTAAAGGCATATGCTACCACGCCCTGCTCGGAAGCACCTCTTAAATAAGATAGTTTTTCTTTTACCTCTTTATTTTTCCTCCCTCGCTTCTTCCCTATCAAGCTTTTACCAAGAACCACGTGTCTTCCAGCTACATTGAGAACAATGCCGATTGCCAGCTAGGTAGCACCAAAGACTTGTTCCCATTTCTTTTTGTTTGTTTGTTTATATTTCTTCTTTTTTTCTTTTCCTGTTTCTTTTCTTTCTTTCTTTTTGTTTCTCTGTGAGACAGGCTCTTATAATGCACCCCAGGCTAGTCTCAAACTCATATCTATCCTCCTGTCTCAGCCTCCTACCATCATGGCTGGCTTGAGTTTCATTTATTTTAAAAGCCATAAAACAAATCATGCTATGTTTATGCCATATTTTTGTATACATCCATCTGCCAGTAGATGCTTAGGCTGGTCCCAAACTGATTTCTATAAACATTGCTGTCATAAATGAGTGTTTACAAATATTTATTCAAGTCCCCATCACTTTTTCTTTCTTTTCTTTTCTTTTTTCTCTTTCTTTTTCTTTTTTCTTTCTTTCTTTTCTCTTCTTTTTTTGGTTTTTCGACAGTTTCTCTGTGTTGTTTTGGGGCCTGTCCTGGAACTTGATGTGGGAAGTCCTTCTGTATATGTGTTGTTTTTATTGGTTAATGAATAAAGAAACTGTTTTGGCCTGTGATAGGGTAGAGCAGAGCTAGGCAGGGAAAACTAAACTGAATGCTGGGAGAAAGAAGGTGAAGTCAAGTAGATGCCATGGAGCTGCCAGAGGAGAAAGATGCAAGCTGCTAGTGGGACCTTGTGGTAAAATACAAACTAATAGAAATTGGTTAATATAAGATATAAGAGTAAGCCAGAGCAGTGACTTAAGCAATATAGTTTTTGTGTGGTTATTTTAGTTCTGGGCAGCCAGGAACAAACTAATGGTCTCCTACAACAAATTGGCACTCCAACATGTGCTAGCTAAATCCACACAAAACCTGAGAGGGCTTGGAAAGGGATTCTAGACACTAAAAAACAAAGTTTAGCCACTTTTTTTTTCAGAATGGGCTCTGCTTGCTGGTGGCATGCTGCAGCTCCTTTAAGAGAGGTCTTCCTGATTCAGTGGTAACAAAAGAAAAAACAATGCGTTTTTGAAACGGTGACTTCCTGGACCATGTTGCCAGGATGAACTCTGGCTCTTTCAGGAGACCAAGCATTTAAATGGAGTTTGTGAGTAGAGTGATACAACTTGCTTAATGGTAACATAGACCAGCTGTGTGTCTAAAAATGGGGCTGTGAGCATGGCTCACAAGAGACATCTCTGCCACGTTAGACTGGGCAGAGCCAGAAGGCAAAGCAGCCTTAGTCTTAGCAATGCTGCTTACCATTTTAAGAGCTCTTCAGGAGCCGGGCGGTGGTGGTGCTCGCCTTTAATCCCAGCATTCAGGAGGCAGAGGCAGGCGGATCTTTGTGAGTTCGAGACCAGCCTGATCTACAAGAGCTAGTTCCAGCGCAGGCTCCAAAGCCTCGAAAAAACCAAAAAAAAAAAAGCTCTCCAGGACAGAAAAGACATAAAAGAATGCTAAATGAGTCACAGTATGTTTAAGAAAAATATATGTAGACTTAGGAGAGAGAAGAAAAAGAGTAAAGAGACAGTAAATATACTATAAAAGAGTACAGACAGTCACAGATAAAGGAGTAAAAAAATAAAATAAATATTAAACTTGTAGAAAAAGTAATAGAGTAAGAAAAATAAGCCATGTAAAGATGGCCTAAACACAGAGAGTCTGGATTATGTATATTATTATGTTTTCTTTGAATTTTTTGACTGTTAAAGAGCTACGTAATGAGAGATATTTCACTGTATGAACTGCTAAGTTAAACCAACATAAAGTTATCTTGACTTCAGAATTTGACTCTAAGGATATGTTGCTTTGGAAAAGAGGTTCTGTTTTTGTTTCCACAGAAACAAAACCTGTGGATTAATTCTAGACTAATGTGGTTTAATGGACTAAAACCCCCTGAAAGGTCACTGTAAACTTCCCCCAAAATTACTTCACCCAACAAAAAGCAGAAAGCAGTTTGAAGAGAACTATGTCCAAATTCCCAAATATTGTTTATAAATGTTTGTTTATATTTAATGGGGGATATGCTATAGAGATCAATACTTTGCATTGGTATGGATGTTGGTCTATTGATGCAAATTTTAGGTTAATCTTGTTATATGTATGTTTCTGCTCTTGATTAAGGTATTGTGATTATGCAGTTCATTTCGAAATGTAATGTATAATTGGGAAATACAGGTTAATAGATAGTCATCTATAATTGTCAAGCTTGTAGTCATGTTAGTTGGGTTTTCTAGATATATAGAGATACATTTTAGTTAGATAGATAATCTTCAAACCTTTCAGAGACCTATGGAATATGGCACTTAAAATGATTTAAGAACTTAGGGCTTCTCATGACAATGAGACTCATCTGTTCCTGGCAGCACCAATCTACTTCAAGAGGAAGATGGGCACCAAAGAGGCTCCTTATGGTGTTGGTTAGCCATTTGGGCAAGAAACTGCTCTTGCCTGGACTGCTTGATGTTATGCTGTATAAACTGGACATGCAATATCCACAGAGAAATGACTGCTGAACTTCCTTAAAGGTGAGACAGTCCTTTGGGGTTCCTGCTTCATGAAACAACCATCTCCAACAGTCATGTCATAGGTAGCTCATTGTACTTTTTAAAATCTTAATAACAATTCAAAAGGAAGTATGATCCTTATGTGCAGAAAAGTACAAAGTACAGCAGGGAAAGACAAAGGACCCTAAATTATTACCAGCCCTGAGTTGATGATTGAAAGACTTGACATTGTCAGAACAGCACTAATCTCCAGTGAGTTCACACCAATCTCCCTCTTTTATGGTCTTTTCTTTTCTTTCCTCCCTCCCTCCC
>JAQHUG010000063.1:3589583-3605031 GCA_028555095.1 Dicrostonyx torquatus
TGCACACAAAAAGGATGCTGTGGGACATGGGGTGCACACGAAAGGATGCTGTGGGATAGGCTCCTAGGTCGATGTGCAGAACAGCTGTCTATTCCCAAGGAAATAAATGCACAGAAAATTTAATTGAGGAAGATTAAGGACATAAACATAAAATTAAAACTTTTTAATTAAAAAAGTAGAAATTGTCTTTATGGTTAGAAACAGCAAATAATTTCTTAAAATTCAAGAAAGGGTCAGTAAGATGGCTCAGGGTAAAAATACTTGCTGTGCAAGTCTGAAGACCTGAGTCTGATACCCAGGACCATGTTAACAGAAACAAACAACAAACAAAGAGTTGATGTGCAGCAGTCACGCCCAACATAATAAATAATACCTATAAATAACATGTAGAACCCATGAAGCCCGAGCTCCCCTCTCCTCCAGCCCAGCAGTTCTAATTCCAGGTGTTCGCTAGAGAAACTTGCTTCTCTGCACCGAGGAGACACACCCAAGGATGCTAATTGCAAAATCAGCGTCTCATGATGAAAGCAGTAAAAGTTACAGAAATAAGGTTGGAAAAAAACATTTAGAGTTTGTAAGATTCCATTTGCATAACCTATTTATTGTATGTATTTGTTTATTGTAATTATTTATTTATTATTAGTCTCTTGAGACGGGGTCTTGTTGTGTAGTTCTGGCTGTTCTAGAACTCTCTATGTAGACTAGGCTGGTCTCAAACTCACAGATATCCCCCTGCCTCTGCCTCTTGAGTACTGGAATTAAAGGCGTGCACCACCAACCACTGCCTTGCTCACCCTGCTTTCTTATAGAAGCCAGGACTCCCAGTCTAGGGGTGGCACCACTACAATGGGCTGGGTCCTCCTCCCATCAATCACTCATTAAGAAAATGCCCTAAAAGGTTGACCACAGTCCGATCTTATGGAGGCTTTTTCTCAACTGAGGTTCCCTCCTCTCTGATGACTCTAGCTTGTGTCAGATTGAACAGCGAGCCTACTTAAAGAACAGTTACTGTTACTTGGCAACAGAACAGAGAACAGCCTGACCAGGTCCCTGCCTCAGCGGAGGAGGTAATATGAAAGGATGGAAAGATAAAGAATCTCACTCAACTGGGCAGGCCTCATCACGCAGGCTGCCGGGTCATGTGGCTAAAGTCTATTATAGGCCCAGGAGCCAGCCACGCAGAGGTCAGGGAGAAAAGCAGAGGCCAAAGAGAAAGCCTTAGGGGGTGGGAGCAGAAACAGCTCATCATGAGGGCTGGAAGAATGAACTCTCCAGTCCAGAACACAGAGGAAAGCTGGGATGAAAGCGTTTTTTATTAGTGTGGAATAATTGTGCACATTGATGGGGTCCAGGGCACTATTTCAACACGCGCATACAAAGAACTCTGATCAAACCAGGGTGGCTAACTTCTCCAGCCCCCCGTCTTTCTATTTGGAACCTTCAAGCTCCTGTTTCTCGTCTTTCATAAAACGTGAACTAGTTTTTGTGACTTATTGTTACCCTAGTAATGATAGACTGTGGAGCCCTAGCTGCCCCTCCTGCCACCCAATCTTCCTCTACAGACCCTCTGCCTTTCTGCTGTGAAAGATAATGTGTTGTCCCACTTCATTAGAAAAACTCCCTTGAGTCTGGAGAATGCAGGGTATGGAGATCCCAGTTCAGAGGCCAGGGGGAGAGCCAGGAATGGGCTCCTGGGAGATTTCCAAGAAGGGACCAGACAGGGTTTGAGCTTTGGTGTGCTTGTGTGAGCACATCACCATTGCACACTGATTGCTAGTGTTAGACTATGCATGGCCATCTCACCTTTTAAATGGAACATTTTAAAACGTTGGGGGCTGAGGGGGTTAGCTCAATGGTCAGTCACTTGCCACACAAGCATTAAGGACCTCAGTTCAGATCCCCAGTGCTCACTAAAAAGCATGGGGAGGTAAATATGTACACCCAGCACTAGGGAGGCGGAGATGGATGGATCCCTAGAGTTCGTTGCCTAGCAAGTCCAGTCAAATTGGTGTGCTCCAGGTTCAGTGACAGACCCTGCTAAAACAACGTAGAAGTCTGATAAGATGGCTTGGAAAGATGTTTTTAATTGTGAAGAAAAGTTAAAGACCCTTTGTAGGGTCAGACATGATGGTACACACCTTTAATCCCAAGCACTTGAGAGTCAAGGGCAGGAGAATTTCTGTGAGCTCAAGTTTAGATACTGTCTTAAAGCGCGCGCGCGCTTGGACTTTACTCAGTAGGTATTACTGGAACAGCATCTGCCCTTTAATTCATTGGCATCTACTCCCCTTCTCCTCTAGAATTGGGCCCACTGGAAATTGCCCTCACCATCATCTTGACCTTTCTTACCATGGGCTCAATTGCCATCTACCTGGAGGATGCTCTTTATCTGTACAAGAACACCCTTTGCCCCATCAAGAGGAGGACTCTGCTCTGGAGTAGCTCTGCGCCAACGGTGAGGATGCTGGCACTGGCCCTTCAGATGCTGGCGCCGGCCCCAGGAGATGTGGCAGGCTGGCCTGAAAGTTCTCCTAAACTCATTTGCTCCAGAACCGAGCTGCCTGCTAGTACCATGTCGCACTGGGGATGTGAACTGATTTTCACCTGTTTGCAAGACCAACTGCCGGTGGGATGATGTCTTCTATTGCAGAGGGCTGCAAGGCAGCAACCCACTTGGCACCAGGCTGTGCCACTCTTTTTCCCTTCACTATGGCACTGCTGTTAAAAACAAGCCATCTTCCAATACACAGGCATTTGTTTCCAGAGGGTCATACTCAGTGTTGCCCTTCTGCTGTGGGCTTCTTTTTTCCACTCGTGCATACTGAACACACTACCACTGAGCCACAGTTCCAGAAATTCTGTCTTTTTTAAATTTATCTATGCAGCCATTACATAGGACATGGATTTAATTTATTGTTATTTTTCAGTTTATTATTGTGTGTGTGTGTGTGTGCGTGCAATGATGGGGGCACGCCACAGCTCATGTGTGGAGGTCAGAAGACAAATTTGTGCAGTCAGTTCTCTTATTCCACTCTTACACGGGTTCTGGCGATTGAATTCAAGTTGTCAGATTTTCATAGAAAACAAGCACCTTTACATGCCAAGCCATCTTGCCAGTCCTTGTTTCTATTTTGGTTGGTTCTGGATACAGAGCCCAGGGCCCAATGCAGGTTCTACCACTGACCCAGTCACAGCAGCCAGCAAGTGGAAGGACTAGCACCTCAGATGCCCAGATCTGGCGTTTTTGAACCCTAGCTACATAAAATTGGGATGGTCTGGCTCGTCCTGCCCTAACCTGCATCATGTTCTCCTGCAAGCAGGTGGTGTCTGTGCTCTGCTGCTTTGGTCTCTGGATCCCTCGCGCCCTCACACTCGTGGAAATGGTCATAACCTCGTGAGTGTCTGACCCTGCACCCACCATTGGGGATGAGCTCCCCTCTATGGTCCTTTTCTGACCCCCAAGCCTCCAAAGTCCTTTAAGGCCCATCGATATTAATCTAGCTCTTGCCAACCTGTGCTAACAAAAGGCTCAGGGGCACACTCCTGGGACACCTGCTTGTTCCCAGAGGCCCAAATTGCCCCTTTCCCAGTCCTCTGGACCCAATCACTTCTCTGGTTCCTCATGTCATGTATCTAAAATGCCAGCCCCAGCTGGGCAGTGGTGGCACACACCATTAATCACAACATGTGGGAGGCAGAGGCAAGTGAATCTCTGAGTTTGAGGCCAGCCTGGCCTAGAGATGGAGTTCCAGGACAGCCAGGGCTACACAGAGAAACCCTGTCTTGAAAAGCCAACTAAAATGCCAGGCCCTTTGCCTTTTCCCTCAGTGAGCCCCACCTCTCCTAGAAATCATTATCTCTTTAGCAGCAAAGGGGCGAACTGTGGTGCTCCCACCCGTGTACTTGCAATCCTGCTTCTCTCGACCAGGTTTTATGCCATAGTCTTTTACCTGCTGATGCTGGTCATGGTGGAAGGCTTCGGTGGGAAGGAAGCAGTTCTGAGGACACTAAAGGACATCCCGATGAGGGTGCACACAGGTCCCTGCTGCTGCTGCTGCCCCTGCTGCCCGCCCCTCATACTTACCAGGTGAGGCAGGGGAGCTGAACTGCACAGGGACAAGTGAACATGTGACTCTGTAATCCTAGTTCAAGGCTCTTGAAGTTACAGGCTGTATGGTGTTGTAATTTAGTGGGGGGAGAGGTGCGTGTTGTGTTCCCCAGCCACCGCTGGTCGCCTGTACCCGAAATAACCATATGACAAACTGGATTTATTTAAATACTGCCTTGCCCGTTATCTCTAGCCTTTTCCCGGCTAGCCCTCACCTCATAAACTAACCCATTATAAAAGTCTGTATGTCACCACGAGGTGGGTGACTTACCGGACGGAACTTCCTTCTGCTACGGGGGCCTCATGGCGACTGGCTCACTTCCTTTCTTCTCCTCCCAGAACTTTCGTTCTATCTACTCTGCCCACCTAAGGGCTGACCTATCTTATAAGCCAGGCAGCTCTTTATTCAACCAATAAGAGTAATACAAAATACAGGAGAACACTCCCACATCAGTATGGGACAAAGCCAATGATGAAAGCAGGCATCTCACAGCCAGGAACCCCTACATAGGCTTGTAGCACCCCAGAGAGAGGGAAACAGAAGAGTAATTCTTTTCTTTTTAAATGTGCATTGGTGTTTTACCTTGGGTTTCGGGTCCCTTGGAACTGGATGACAGTTGTGAGCTGCATGTGGGTGCTGGTAGTTGAACCTGGGTCCTTTAGAAGAGCAGTCAGTGCCTTTAACCACTGAGCCGTCTCTCCAGCCCCAGAAGAATTCATATGCTTCAGCTCACTGCCTTCCTTACTATTTTTTGAGACAGGGTTTCTCTGTGTAGCTCTGGCTGTCCTAGACCTCTGTAGACCAGGCTGACCTTGAACTCACAGAGATCCACCGGCTTCTGCCTCCCGAGTGCTGGGGTTCAAGTTGTTTTCTATCATGCCCAGCTTACACTGCATACTTTAGTGGCAAAAGGTAAACTGTAGTTTGAGTGCTTGCTTGTCCCTCTCCTACTCTGAGAAATGAACTTGGAGCTCCTGCTCAAAAGGCTTCATCAGAGGCTCAGACTACCCTCTACCGTGCCTTCACCCATGAGACATTTTTGTGTCTCGATGGCAGCCCAGCTTTAGTCTAGGAGCTCAGTGGAGGAGCTAGGCTTCCTTAGGTTGGTGTATGGGTCCATGTTCTTAACTCTCTCCCTTCTTCAGGAAGAAGCTTCAGCTGCTGATGTTGGGCCCTTTCCAGTATGCCTTCTTCAAGATACTGCTGAACATAGTGGGCCTGTTCCTCATCCCTGATGGCATCTTTGATCCGTCAGATGTAAGCCAAGAGATGGCAGTAGAGTCTTAAAACTCATTATCTTTGGGTTCTAGAACTAATATCCGAGCACCAGCAACACACAGGGCAGGGTGGCCACAGGAAGAGTAGCGGCCCAGAGAATCCAGTGCTCCGGGGCTTTTGCATCACCTTTTTCCATGCAGAAGAGGAGAAACAAAAAGAGCATTTGTCTTCCTGATTGCTTTCTGGTCTGCCACCAGATCTCTGAGAAGAGCACGGCTCTGTGGATCAACACTTTCCTCGGCGTGTCCACGCTGTTCGCTCTCTGGTCTCTGGCCATCATTTTCCGGCAAGCCAAGTTGCACCTGAGTGAACAGAACATGGGATCCAAGTTTGCTGTTTTCCAGGTAACTAAATCCCAGAAACAGTGTTGGACAAAACGTGACAAGTTAGGACTAACAGAGGCTGAAGTGGACCCTTTGGGTCTCCTGGGAGATCTGGAACATCATCTCCATCCTCTTCCATTGCATCTTTTATTTGCCTTTCTGTACCACAGAATACCACCAACCAGGATTAAAACAACAGAAATGTATTGTAGCACAGATCTAGAGCCTGGAAACCCCAAATCAAAATGTAGTCAGGGCCATGATCTCTCTGGAACCTGGAAGTACCCAGCTTGCCATTTCCTCTCTGGAATTGGCCAGCAATCCATGGTGGTCCTTGCCCGGCCTTTTGCTGTATCACGCCAACCTCTGCCTCCATCATCACATGACCTTGTCCACCTGTCTGTATTTTATATGAGAGATGCCACTGAGTGGCACGAGAGAGAGAGGCTGAATTTGTTTATGAGTGACCCTAATAAATGGGGTGGAAGTAGGATTATAATTTGCCTGAAGATGAAAATCTGCACCAATTTTCAATAGTTTTAAACTTAGCCTCCGTAACTGCAGAGGCTAGGGTATGCCTAAGCTGCACTGGCCTCAGGACCAGGGGTGGCAGGTGCCACTCCTCCCCCACACCTGTCTCTTCTCTCCCACAGGTTCTTGTCATCCTGACTGCCCTGCAGCCCTCCATTTTCTCCATCTTGGCTAGCACTGGGCAGATTGCTTGCTCACCTCCCTTTCCTTCTAAAACCAGGTCTCAAGGTGAGTGTGTAGGACTCCTTCCTGTGCTGCAGGTGAGCCTGGGGAACAGATGAGGGGAGAGAGGCCCTTGGGACAGAATTTGAGCAAGCCTGATGTCTGCTCAGAATGTACAGGGAGAATCCAAGAAACCAGGCAGAGGCTCTGAGGCCCCTTCCCTCTCTCATCAGAGAGAACTGCAATGTCCCCAGCTTGAGGCCAGTCCAAACCAGGAGACCAGGGGTTCAACCCTCACCTTGGGATAGGAATGGGTACAGTTAGGAAGCAGACTCAGATCACAGTCGTCAGAGCCGAGTTCTGGATACCATTAATCTGCCTTGCTCCGCACAGCAGTTTGGTATCCCTAGGTCCTGGTTCGGAGGTAAGCTGAAGTCTCTCAGCTTGCCCGCCAGGACCACAGCATAACCTGTCACATTCCGCTCCACACTGCAGTGATGAACTGCCACATGCTCATCGTGGAGACCTTCCTGATGACGGTGCTGGCACGGATGTACTACCGAAGGAAAGATGGCAAGGTTGGGTATGAGACTTCTTCGGCACCAGAGCCAGACTTGAAACTCAAAGCCTGAGGCAAGTGGCTGGGACTATGGAAAATACACTGTCTTTCTCAGAAGAGCATGAGAGTCCTTGTCCCTCAACCTGAACCAGTGGTTCAGGCTCCCACTGGCAGCGCTGGCTGGCAGATTCCATGCGACTATAGGGAAGAGGGGAAGTGCTGAACTGTTTGGAGCTTTGCTCAGGGAAGGCATTTAAAGTTTTGAAACAAACAGGGCTGAGACTCTGCAGAGGGTACACTGCTTCTGTGGCTGCCACGATTCGTCACCCTGAGCTTTTGCACACCAGAATAAAGGGGAGAAGAACACGTGATTTATGTATGGTTTATCAGTGGGAGGAGATATTAGCTGGGCAGAATAGCACCAGCCTAGCTTCCCAAAGAAGCCAGGCTTGGCAGTACAAGCTGTGCTTTCCTTTGGGGGTATCAGCTGGCCACGGGAGGGCTGAGGCCCCCTGGTGCCAGCTTTTGAAGTTTTCTGTAAGAAGCTACAAATGAAATTGTCATTCATATAGCCATGAAGCTTGACCTTGAGGGTAGAGACCAGGACACAAACTCAAGGGAACCCAGAATGCAAGTAAAAGGTTCCTTCCAAAGTGGTGGCGTCCGCCTTCAATCCCAGCACTCGGGAGGCTCTGTGAGTTCGAGGCCAGCCTGGTCTATAAGAGCTAGTTTCAGGACAAGCACCAAAGCTATAGAAAAGCCCTGTTTCGAAAAACCAAAAAGAAAAAAAAAAAAAAGGATATCAACACACATATGCTTGGCCAAAACTACAGGAAATAAAAACACCAGGCAAAAACCACATGGCCTTTATTCAGCTAAATGACAAAAGCCAAAATAACTCTGAACAAATTAGACAGGAAAGCGATACATTGAACTCTGAGGCAAACTCCCCTTGACTCCCACAGTGATGGGCAGGTAGGTGTTCATGGCACAGGTGAGTCTTTCCAACAGTGTTTCCTGTTCAGGAGTCTAGATGCAAAACACCTAAGCAGTCAGTTCTCACTGTTTAAAACAGTTCCCCCAAGTTGGTGGGAGGTGCCCACGTCAAACCTAGGAGAACCCCATCTGGGCCACCCGAATGTTAATCCTGCCATTCCTGTTCTCTACCCCAGTCCCGCACCAACAAAACATTCTAGCAGACAGACTATTTTTCTTTTTCTTTCAGGAGAATTAACCTTTAATAATATTAAAGTCCAAGAACATGTTGTACTTATTTATTCTGAAAAATAGAAGCTAGGGACCATTATTTATCCCATGATAATCTATTTTATGAGAGAAAACAATCATTGTTATGACTTTGAAAAATACAACCTTTAAAAATACTTATATTGGTAAGCTTAAAAAAAATACCATTAGTTTTTAAAACAATGCTAGGGACGCTTCCTTTGAACCCTGTGTGGGTTCAATTTCAGCACATGTATGCTGACAGAAACCTAGAAGCTAAGGCTTTAGTGGATCAAACCAAACAGGGAAACAGAATTGATTTGAGAAAGGATTGACGGTTGATAAGGAACAGATCTCAAAGACAACAGGCTCCAGGATGTGAACTACATGAGTGAACACGCACTGGGGACAGTGACAAAGCACTGGGACGAGCTACTGTGGAGGGTTTTCCCAGATGACTGGCCAGATGTGCGGCCACAGGTGAGAACAAGTGTGGTACTGTTGAGAAAGGGACCCGAAAAGGACTCTCCGTCTCTCTGCTCAGGATTTTCAGCCTTTGCATACTCCCAGTCCCCTCCTCAAGTCTACAGAGGGTCTTTGGCTTAGCTCTCAAGAGCAGCTGCTGCGGGCACTAGCGATCTATTTCTACTTTCTCTCTCTGGCAACCTCTATTCTCCAGTCTCCAGCCTGGTATATGAAAAGAGCAACGTTCCTGTCCAGCCCATGTCCAGGCTAACTGCTATACTGACCTCTTCTCAGCACCAGATAGACTCCTGTCTGCAGCCACTCCCTATGGCATAGAGGCAGCGAGGCCCAACAACTTACGGCTCTCCCACCCTGCCGCTGCACCCTTTCATGTTGCCTGCTTTCATATGTAGCCTCATATGAAAGCCTCATAGGAGGGAAAGGCTCCTCAGCTGAGGCTGCACAGGAAGAGGTGCGGATTGGGCAGACACGACATCCAAACACTTGGGTACAGGTGACCGGCAGCTCAGCATCCCAACAGCACCTTTTTCTAGCACCTAGGAAGACACTGACCCTCAGGGTACCTAGCATGCTGCCATACCCTCAGCGTTTTTGCTTCATGTCTAAGATATCTGAGGATATGAGTGTTAGAAGACAGGAAAGGGTGAGGGACATTCTGAGGACACGAGTGTAGGCTAGTCCTAGCTATGGTACACATCTTCTCAGCCCAGAGGCTCTGAGGTTTGAGACCCTCTCCATTTCCACAGTACTAGCTTGGGGATATGGAGAGAACAAGCAGGCGAGTATCGGCACTGACGTCATCGCCTGTGTGTACCTGGAGAATAAGGCAGAGAGAAACACGGATCACCGAAGAGAAGACCAGAGTAGGAAGGGTAAAGGGAGCTGTGCAGCACTACATGACATGGAAAACACTAATTTCAACAGGTTCGAGAAAGGGTTCCAAGCCAAGGCCATAGGAATCAGATCTGAGTGGAAACAGCACTTCACGAGGAGTTAGGAATGGCGTTCCCACAGACTATTGAGACACCAATATGTGGCTCTCTGACCCTCTCCTCTGTCGGCCTGCCTGGAAGACAGTTTAGGAGCCTCGGGAGTCCTGTCTTGCAGGCATTGCATGGTGCTAGCCTCAGACCCTGAGGCTTAGCACAGCTTCCACTGGAGAGTGTCGAGGGAGGACTGTGAAGTGCTTGCAGTTCCAGCAGAGGTACAAGGAAAAAGAAAATGTGGTTTTCTTTGCTGAAAACACTAAAGTTCCACCCCTACAAGGGGTATTTATGAATAACAACAAGCAGGTCTTGGAATAAACAATTTTGCCCTAAATCCAGCTACAGGATGACTGACAGTGATGAACTTGCTGGGCCATGTAGTGCAGACTGAAAACATCAGCTCATACTCCATACCAAGTGCTGAGAATCATCGTTCTTTGATTTGAAATTCAAGCTCTGTTTCCCCTGGAAACCAATAGGTGCAGTGGAGGCATAAGCACCAGCACGGATGGTGTACTAGTAGTTTAGAGGGGGCAGAGGAAGAAGTCCCTGCCAAGTGCAGCTCTTAGGGGACAGAGTCTCCATGGGACACTGATTCAACCCAAGAGCATTCTTAAGAAGAGAGCCTGATAAGTGTTTTAGAGATCAAAGTGCTTTTGCCTGTACGACCTGTGGAAACATGGATTGACGGGCCAAGTTCAAGCTGAAACATTTACAAAGCATCCTTTGTATAAAGCCAGGCATGGTGCTGAACTGGCAGCTGCAGGGCGAGAGATGTATTCCCAACAGAAACTCAACCACAACTGCCCTTCGCTAGACTGCGTTCATCCCACTCTCCTCTGCAGTCCCAGCATCCCTCAGGGCTCCTTCCTTTACATGCAGATTGCAGGACAGAGATTGACAAGAGCTCCCAAATAGTTGGGCAACAGAATTTTCTGAGATGAACACAGTAGAAAACTGCAACTGATGCTCTCTGGTTTGATTGCGTCCCCATCAGTGTCTGCATGGACCCCATGGGGTCCAACAAGAAACTCCTCAGGGAGTGAGAAAGTGAGGCTCAGATCTCTTCCTTCCCACAGCCATGCTGACACACGGGCTGGCAGGACACGCGGGGGATTGGGAGCTAATTCAGGTTTTAGATATATAAGGGAAGTAAAAATTGCAATAGTATCACCAAATGACCCATCAGCATGGCTCTCTGTTGGAAGGATCTGGCAAGTCACTTTGCTTCAGAATGGAAGGCAAGCACTAGTGTATCAGGAAGAAAGGCCTCTGGGTATTACACACTTCCTTCTTCTGCCCACTCCTCAGGGGCAAAAAATTAGCTCTACTTACTATATTTGAAAGACTAACTTTTAAAAAAATTAATAAAAATGTCAATTTCCCTGTCAAGATTACATGAGCATAAACAGTAAAGCGAAGTTCTGGGGAGGGAGGATGGATGCATGGCAGGCTTCTACGGTGTGGCTGACGAGGGCTCGAGGCATGGGCTGTTTTGTCCCCCATTCCCAGGTCCTCTTGCCCATTTGTCTTTTCTATGTAGATGTCCTTAGGTTTAGTGTTGGGATCACAAAATGGAATTCGACAGAGAGCTTCTGGAGGTGATGGGCAGGGGAAGGGAGAGGGCATAGGGATGAAAAGTTAGTCCTCTTCATCCTCGCTGATGTCACATGTCACAGCCTTGCACCTAGAGAGACTTGCTGGGGAGGAAGATGGGGAGGTCTTGCCAGAGAAGGGCCACCGGAAGGAGGGGGAGGGGGAGCGTTCGTGAGTAGGGCTGCTGCTGGGACTCTGCTTGGGACTGATGGCCTGCAGCATCCGACCTTTTCCCTCTTTCAGCATGTGTTTCTGGGGAGGGAGACCAAAGGCAGAGTTAGCAGACACCCATGGACCCCATGGGTCACCATCAGAGCCTCAGAAACTGCAAATGATTTTGAATCTCCCCTGTAATGACGTTTCGTTTTTATTGCTGAGGATCAAAGTTATGGTCTCAAGCACATGAGGGAAACACCCTGCCCCTGCTAAAGCCAAGCACGACTGAAGAAGACAGGAGGGCACAACTGTGTCTGTCCTAAGCTCCCTCTCCACACTGGACCACTTTTCTGTGTCTTCACCTTCTTGCCTCTTAGCCTTTCTTGGCTCCACCAGAGACATTCTTCAGAGGCTAGACTGCAGTCCACAGCAGGCCGACACAAAGGCTCACTAATGGAGCTCTCTGTTTGGTTTGAGGGCACTGCTAGTCTTACTGGGGACCTTCAGCAGCTCCTCACAGAGAGGAGGCTTTTTATCTGTGCTCTTTCTCCTTTCTCTTCAATGTTAGTGCAAAACACAGAAGGAACGGCTGAGGCTACCTAGTTGTCTTGACTCCAGATGTCAAGGCTGACAGAGAACTGACAAAATTAGTAGGAAAATGTAAGACTGGATAAGATAACGTCTTAATTTTGACGTTCCTTTCTACTCAAAGAGTCTATGTTCCTTTCCACAGCAGTGCAATTCTCTTGAATCCACTGTACATTGACTGGCGGTTGAAGTATTAGTATCACAAGTTCATGACCGGCCTTGCACCACAAAGAGAGTTCAAGGCCAGTCTGGGCACCTTAGGGAGATACTGCCTCAAAATAATAAGTAAATAAGCCTGGTGTGGTGGCACACAACTTTAATCCTAGCAGCTGGGAGACAGAGACAAGCAGATCACTCTGCATCCTCGGCCAGCCTTGTCTACACTGCAAGTTTCAAGCCAACCAAGGTGACATAGTGAGTTCTTGTCTCAAAAATAAAGAATACATAAATGAAAAACCTCCCCCCCCCCATATTCCCTCAAATGTCAGGAAGGAGGGCTCTCACCAGTGCTCCTTCTGGACCAAACATTTCCAGGAAACTTCCAATGAATTCTCGGGACTTCTCTTCCCACTTCTGAATGAGGTCAATGCTCTTTTCTTCCACCTTCTGCACAAATTCTTTTGATTTTTCTTCCACATCTTTCACTTTCTTCTTTACTTTATCAACCCGTTCTTGCAAGTGGTATTTCTTCTCCTAGGACAAAATAAATGCTTTTTAAGACATAGTGCCCAGCAGGCTGGAAGAGATGGTTCAGGTCCTGTTCTTCCAGAGGACCTGAGTTTGATTCCCAGCACCCACTTAAGACAGCTCACCCCTGCCTCTATGTCCAGCGCCTGAGAGCTCTGACACCTCTGGCCCTGCCGGCATCTGCATACCTACCCACAGACATATACATAATAATAAAAATCATAAACTAAACTTTTAATTTTTAAAATTCTGCTTTGCTTAATTTGTCCTGTATTTATTTAGGATAATAATAGGAAAGATAATCTATGGACAGTCATCTTATATGAAAGTATGATTTTTTTTCCCCTTTTTGGTTTCTTGAGAAAGGGTTTCCTCTGTGTAACCCTGGCTGTCCTGAAACTTACTCTGTAGACCAGGCTGGCCTTGAACTCAGAGATCCATCTGCCTCTGCCTCCCAAGTGCTAGGATTAAAGGTGCACACCACCACACCTAGCTGAGAGTGTGATAATTTTAACACTGTAAAAGCTCTGGACTAAACTAACTACAACAGTGAGGGCAGAAACAGATCATCATGCAGCCAAACAAAGTCAAGGTTTTTAAGATAAACCTAATATAATGAAATATAAATAAATATACCCAACATGATTCTTTCAGATGGGAATGTATAAACACAAGATCACTACCCACTACCAAAAAACAAGCCAATTATGCCAGAGTCAATATGGAAACACTAGATTCTTAATTAATCCATTATACTAGATGCCCCATCTCTAGCTCATTCCATGATGTTAGATAAACTGTCTCTCTGTGCGTGTGTGTGTATGTACATGTCTATGCATGTGTGTGTAGGTCAGAGGTCCACTCTCCACCTGATTTTCCTGAGACAGGCTCTCTTGCTGATTCTGGAGCATACTGATTCTATTAGGCTGGCCGGCTGCTGACTTTCAGTGCCCCTACTCTTAGAGGGTGCGCTGCCATCCCTAGCTCTTTACATGGGTGCTGGGGTCGCGCTCAGGTCATAGTGCTTGCATATCAAGCACTCTACCAACCGAGACATCTTCTCAGCCCATGGTTTATTTCGGTTTATTTCTTAGAAGTTGGAGATCTGTGCCGGGAGGTGGTGGTGCACACCTTTAATCCCAGAAGGCAGAGATAAGAAGATCTCTGTGAGTTTGAGGCTAGCCTGGTCTACCAAATGAGTTCCAGGACAGGCTCCGAAGCAACAGAGAGACACTGTCCTGAGAAAACCAAAATAAATAGATAGATAAATAAAAAAGAAGTTGGAGGTCTGCTTGCTCATCTAGAAAATGATAAAAAGTTGGTTCTACCAACGTTCCTAAACATTAGTGTAAAATGGTATCAATGCTCTATGGAGAAGAAGTAGAATTTAATCAAATGTAAAGTACTGTATCATCTAAGCATCGCGGCACTTGCCACTAACCCCATAGTCAGGAGGCCAAGGCAGGAGGATCACAAGTTCCAGGTCAGTCTGGGCTATGACTTCAAACCTTTTGTTAAAAACAAAACAATGTGGGGATGGGGGGAGGGGATAAGGTAGTCTCCTAATTTCATTATAAGGAAGGAGGGAAGAGGGCACAGTTCAGCTTAGTAACCTAGCATGCACTTGGCTGCACAGGTGAAGGGAGGAAAAGGAAGGGGAACCATTTGTGTTTTACTTTTTGTGTATATAGGTGTTTTGTTGTTGTGTTGTCTGAATGTTGCTGATGCACTACATATATGGATGTCCTAGGCATCCAGAGGTCATTGGATGCCTTGGGACCAGAGTTATGAATGATAGTGAGCTGAATGGTGTTGGGAAAAGAACCGGGCCCTCTGGAGGAGCAGCCAGTGTGTCTAACCACTGAGCCACCTCTCTAGTTCCTGCTTTTGGTTTATGAGACAGTCTTGCTATATATCTTAGATGAGCCTCATATTTGCAATCCCCTAGTCTCAGCTCCTAAGTGCTGGGGATTATAGGTATGCACCACCACACCTGGCTCACCTACTTTTTTTTTTTGTTTTTTTGAGATAGGGTCTCCTATGTAGCCCTGGCTGCCCAGAAACACACTATATAGCAAGCTAACCTTGAACCTGAAGTGACCCTCCTGGTTTTGTCTCCCAAATCCTGGGATGAGGGGGATGTACCTTAAGGATTATTCTAATTTACCTTACTCTTTCACAGAGTGGGGAACAAATAAAGGATTTTGGCTAAATGATTGTTGCATACAATATAGTTAATAGATTTTTTTCTTCTCCTTTTTATTGATACACATTTTACTCTGCTCCCTTCCCTGCCTTTCCCCTCCCCCAAGGTTCCCATGCTCCCAATTTACTCAGGACACATTGTCTTTTTCTACTTTCTACTTTCCATGTAGATTATATCTATGTAAGTCTCCTCTTAGTTTCCGCATGGTTGTCTAAGTTCTTTGGGATTGTGGTTTGTAGGCTAGTTTTCTTTGCTTTAAGTTTATAAACCACCTATGAGTGAGTACATGTGATAATTGTCTTTCTGTGTCTGGGTTACCTCACTCAAAATGATGTTTTCTAGCTCCATCCATTTTTCTGAAAAATTCAAGCTATCGTTATTTTTTTCTGCTGTGTAGTACTCCACTGTGTAAATGTATCACATTTTCTTTATCCATTCTTCGATCGAGGGGTATTTAGGTTGTTTCCAGGTTCTGGCTATGACAAACAAAGCTGCTATGAACATAGTTGAGTACATGTCCTTGTGGCACGATTGAGCATCCTTTGGATATATACCTA
>JAQHUG010000063.1:3605802-3660757 GCA_028555095.1 Dicrostonyx torquatus
CTCTGTAGTAGAGTTTGAAGTCAGGGATTGTGATGCCTCCTGAAGTTCTTTTATTGCCGAGGATTGTTTTGGCTACCCTGGGTTTTTTGTTTTTCCAAATGAAGCTGAGTACTGTTTTTTCAAGGTCTTTGAGGAAATTTTCTGGGATTTTAATGGGCATTGCATTGAATCTATAAATTACTTTTGGTAGGAGTGCTATTTTTACTATATTAATTTTGCCTACACAAGAGCATGGGAGGTCTTTCCACTTTCTGGTGTCTTCTTCAATTTCTTTCTTGAAGGACTTAAAGTTCTTGGATGACTGTTTTTTATATCTTCAGCAGTTATAGATCTGTTTAATTTGCTTATCTGGTCTTGACTTAATTTTGGTAAGTGATATTTATCCAGAAAGTTGTCCATTTCCTTTAAATTTTCCAATTTTGTGGAGTATAGGTTTTCAAAATATCACCTGATGATCCTCTGTATTTCCTCCGTGTCTGTTGTTATGATTTTGTTAATTTGGATATTCTATCTCTGCCTTTTGGTTAGTTTGGATAAAAGGCTTATCTATTTTGTTGATTTTTCTCAAAGAACCAACTCTTTGTCTCATTGATTCTTTGTATTGTTTTGTTTCTATTTTGATTTCAGCTCTCAATTTGATTATTTCATGCAGTCTCCTTCTCTTAGGTGAGTTTGCTTCTTTTTGTTCTAAAGTTTTCAAATGTTCTGTTAATTCACTAGTGTGGGACTTTTTCAGCTTCTTTATTTAGGAATTTAGTGCTATGAACTTGCCTCTTAACACTGCTTTCATTGTGTCCCATAAATTTGGGTATGTTGTGTGGTCATTTTCATTGAATTTAGTAAGTCTTTAATTTCTCTCTTTATTTCTTCCTTGACCCATTGATGGTTCAGATGAGCATTGTTTAATTTCCATGTGTTTGTGGGTTTTCTGGAATTAGCATTGCTGTTGACTTCTAGTTTTAAAACATGGTGATCTGATAAAATACATTGGGTTATTCCAATTTTTTTCTATTTGTTGAGGTTTGTTTTGTTACCAAGTATGTGGTCAATTTTTGGGAAGGTTCCATGAGGTGCTGAGAAGAAGGTATATCCTTTTCTGTTTGGATGGAATATTCTATAGATGTCTGTTAAGTCCATTTGAGTCATAACATCTGTTAGTTCTCTTATTTCTCTGTTCAGTTTTTATCTGATTGACCTGTCCAGTGGTGAGAGGGGAGTGTTGAAATTTCCCACTGTTAGTGTGTGGGTTTAATATATGATTTAAGCTTTAGAAGTGTTTCTTTGACATATTGGTGGTGCCCTTGTATTTGGGGCATAGATGTTCAGTATTGAAATTTCCCCTTGATAGGCTTTTCCTGTGACTAATATGAAATGACCTTCTTTGTCTCTTTTGACTGATTTTAGCTTGAAGTCTATTTTGTTAGATATTAGGATAGCTACACCTGCTTGTTTCTTAGGTCCATTTAATTGATATATTTTTTTCCAACCTTTTACTCTGAGACGATGTCTGTCGTTGAGGTTGAGATGTATTTCTTGTATGCAGAAGAGATATAGGTTCTGTTTTCGTATCCAATCTGTTAGCCTGTGCCTTTTTATTGGTGAGTTGAGTCCATTTACATTAAGGGATATTAATGACCAGTGGTGGTTTCTATCTCTCCTGTTAATTTAGTTTTCATCGTTGGTGATACTAATTTGTGCATTTTTTTTCTTCTTCGGGATTTGCTGTAATGAGATCATCAATTGTGTGTGTTTTTGTTGGTGTAGCCATCTTCCTTGGGTTGGAGTTTTCCTTCTAGTATTTTGTATAGGGCTGGGTTTGTGGCTAGGTATTGGTGAACTCTAGATTTGTCAGGGAATATTTTGTTTTGTCCTTCTATGGTGATGGAGAGTTTTGCTGGGTATCGTAGTCTGGACTGGCATTCGTGGTCTCTTAATGTCTGCATAATGCTTGACCATGACCTTCTGGCTTTCATTGTCTCCATTGAGAAGTCAGGTGTAATTCTAATAGGTCTACCTTCATATGTTACTTGGCCTTTTTCCTTTGCAGCTCTTAATATTCTTTCTTTAGTCTGTATGTTGTTTTGATTATTATGTGGTGAGAGGACTTTATTTTTTGGATCCAGTCTATTTGTTGTTCTGTAAGCTTCTTGTATCTTCATAGGGAAAGTTTTCTTCTATGATTTTGTCAAATAAATTTCTGTGCCTTTGAGTTGAACTTCTTCTTCTATACCTATTATTCTAAGATTTGGCCTTTTTATGTTATCCCATATTTCATGGATATTTTGGGTTAAGCTTTTGTTAGATTTAATGTTTTCTTTAATTTAATGATGAGTCTATTTCTTCCATTATATCTTGAGCGCCTGAAATTCTCTGTTCCATTTCTTGTATTCTTTTGTTTATGCTTGCATTTGTGATTCCTGATCTTTTTCTCACGATTTCTGTTTCTATCATTCCTTTGGCTTGTGTTTTCTTTATTTTTTCTATCTCAGTTCTCAAGTACTGAATAGTTTCTTTTATATGTTTGAGTTCTTTTTCTTGGCTTTCTTTTTTTTATATTTATTTATTTATTATGTATACAATATTCTGTCTGTGTGTATGTCTGCAGGCCAGAAGAGGGCACCAGACCTCATTACAGATGGTTGTGATCCACCATGTGGTTGCCGGGAATTGAACTCAGGACCTTTGGAAGAGCAGGCAATGCTCTTAACCACTGAGCCATCTCTCCAGCCCCCCCTTATTTTTTTTTTTGGTTTTTCAAGACAGGGTTTCTCTGTGGCTTTGGAGCCTGGGCTGGAACTAGCTCTTGTAGACCAGGCTGGTCTCGAACTCACAAAGATCCATCTGCCTCTGCCTCCCGAGTGCTGGGATTAAAGGCGTGTGCCACCACTGCCCGGCTTTCTTGGTTTTCTTTAAGTGATTTGCTGATATCTTCCAACGTTTTGTTTGTTTGTTTTTCTTCCATTTCCTTAAGGTAATTTCTCATTTCATCTTTAGAATTTCAAACATTCTCTTGAGGTTATTTTTTAGATCATTTTCTTCTGGTTCATCCATATCTGGTTGTTCAGGTCTTGCTCTTGTAGGGTCTTTAGGTTTTATTGGTATTGTGTTGCTCTTTGTGGTGTAGCATGTGATTTTACCTTTTCTACTCATCTTTTCCTCTAATAGGTGTGGTTGGGGCTGTCAGAGATTCTGTTGAATAATTTTCTAGGTACCAGTGAACCCAAAGCTAAGATGGTTTTCCTCGTGGTACAGTCAGTGTCACAGTTCTAGTTACCCCGTTGGTTATTCCTGTTTCCTGGAGGTAGCTCAGTGCTCGATTTCTTCTTTTTAAATCAACTTTACTGAGGTATTATTTATATATAAAATTTATAGCATTTCTAAAAGCCTATATTAAGCAAAAGTTCTTGCATGGTTTTTGTTTGTTTTTGAAACAGGACTTGCCCATGTGGGGAAACTGTATATAAAATGCTGTGTGTCATTAGCCACATGGGAAAGATCCATAGTTTTCAACACATTCCCAAAAGAACACCAAATTTTAAAAAAAAAAAAGCAACCAAACAGTTAAGAGCCTCTCTAAATATACTGATATACTGACATTTGTTATTTTTTGAGACAGAGTATCATGTTACTAATTCTAGCCTCAAAATTCTGATCTTACCCCTAGTTCTTTCACTAGTACAAATATATGTGTATTGTAACCATAGGCACATATTTTTGCTGAATTGTTTATTTTTTTTTTTTTTAAAAAAGATAGGATCACACTGTGCAGCCCTAGCTGGCCTGGAACACACAGAGCTCTCCTTCCTCTGCCTCCTGAGTGCTGAGACTAAAGGCGTGCGCTACCAAGTCTGGCTTTGTTTGCCTGTCGTCGTATCAGTACATTGATCTTTTAGCCCACGAGGGCAGAACCTGGGTGAAGTGATTAGTGTGGTCTTTCCTGAAAAGAGGCGTGCATTAGCTTTGGGGAATGATAATCACAGCAGACTGAAAAGCATGCTCAGCCCAGACAGTGAAGCAAGGTGTGCCCTACAGAAGCAGGGAACTACAAGGTGAGGTTGCAACTCACATTGATAAAGCTGACATTGAGCTCCTTTGCAGTGTAGCCCCTCTGTAGGTTCCGTCTTGCATATACATCATAGTCACGGACAATGCGGGTGATGATGTCTGATGTAGAGATACCTTCTGTCCTCTGTGTTGGAGCAAACATGCCTGAGTTAAAACAAACAGACAAACACTGTCATGTCCTAGACAGAACCTGGGACTAATACACTTCTTTTTCTCATAAAACAGATTCCCTTTTAAACCGAGCACTTGGGAGGTAGAGGCAGGTGGATCTCTGTGAGCCCAAGGCCTTCCTGGTCTACACTGTCAGTTCCAGATCACAAAAAAGAAAGGAAGGAAGGAAGGAAGGAAGGAAGGAAGAAAAAGTGAGCAAACTCTAGAGATCTGGCACACAGGAATCAAAGCCGAGAAGAAAGGTAGCAAACACTGTCCCAATAGTAAGAAAAATATGGGACTTGTCCTAAATTTAAGAGATGAAAATGAGCTGTTTGGACCAAGAATTGACAGGTGTTGTTGGTGCTCACTTAGGCCGTTGTCCACAATTTGACCAGAAGCAGAACATGGATTTCTCAGAGTTCCCGCTTCCTACTGTAAAGCAGTGCCGTAGCTGGACCTCAGCTCACTCACCTGCTTCCTTGATGTGCTTATACACGTCATCACTCCCCGCAGAAGAATAGGGGATATCGTCATGGGCTACGAAATCAATCTGAAAATAAGAAAACGTCAGCTCATCTCCAGGCTAAAGACCCTGTAAATATTCTTGGGCTCAGAAAAAAGGAAACTGACAAGGACCACATCTCAAAACAACCTTTTCTCTGTACCTTTTTTGCCTGTTTCATACATTCCACAATCTGTCTGGAAAGCAACCTAATTATTTATGGCTTCTACATAGGAAGTTTGCCAGTTTCTTCTCCTGGTCTAAGAGAGAGGTGCTGCCTCCCTCCGTACGCCATCAGCATGTTATGGTCAGTGGAGCAGGAGAGGTTTCTGGTAAGCCAGTTAGTAGACAGAGCCTAGAAAGAAGGGAACTTCCCTGTCTTTATGGGTCTATAGAAATAGGCCACAAAAAGGCTTCTAAAAGGGTGAAAGATTTTGTTAGTGCTTAGTTAACTGCTTCTTCTCTTAGTTCCCAAGAAAAGGAGTATTTATAAATAGCAACTAACATCTTTTTCCAGAACAAATATATTTGTTCTACTGAGAAATAGAAAACCCAAAGTGACAAGTGTTTATCACTGCATTGCTGTAAATAGACTTCACAAGTTTAGGAAGATTGCAAACCCTCATCTAGTGACTCTCTCTGGACAGCCCGTAAACCTTTGTTAATGCAATGCTAACTCGAGCAAACCCAACCCCCGATGCTGCACAAATGTGGAGCAAGCTCCTCAGGACCCAAGCTAACCTCTCCATCACCCATGAACAAGCTGACAGGATAGCAAAGTAAGGGCTCAGCAGCAAACGAGCCGCGTGGTGGAGATTTACTGCTTACAAGGAGAAAGGGGACATAGCAAGTTCTCCTCTGGCACCTCTGTCTGGGGCCAGCTGTGCTGCACAGAATACCTTGCTCATCACCCTTGGTACCACTGTTAAGAGCTGATGGAGGAAAGCTGGAGAACCACAAAAAGTCTGTCCTGGGCTGGTTGAGTTGGTGAGAAGGTAAAGGCACCTGCTGCCAAGCCTCGTTATCCAGTTTTATCCCTGAGAAAACTGGCGCCCCAACACTGTTCTCTAACATTTATGTGTGTGCTATGGCCCCCATACATACACACATTGAGTAAATAAAGTAAATAAAATGTAGTAATGGTCTATCCTAATCCTAAGTAGTTACAATAAATGCCCACTGGCTTCAGGCCTACTTAAGTACTGCTTGTGAAGCATGGCGGCTTTGTTCCTCCCTGCCTTCTGCAATGATCCACACACCCATGCAGAGAAGTAACAGTATGTACACTGGTTTCTCAAACTTGAGGGTCTCTAATCACTGTGACAAACCCATCCCTTTCATGGCCACCTTTGGTTGTTTGGGTTTTATCATTATTATTATTATTATTGGTTTTTCAAGACAGGGTTTCTCTGCAGCTTTGTAACCTATCCTGGAACTAGCTCTTGAAGACCAGACTGGTCTCAAACTCATAGAGATCCACCTGCCTCTGCCTCTTGAGTGCTGGGATTAAAGGTGTGCACCACCACCGCTGGGCTTATGCACACCTTTGTAGGAGCATGCTTCAATACAGGAGAATTCAAAGGCAGGGGGTTTTTAAATAATAATTACTTCTTAAACAAGAGTGGAAAACACCCTTGGTTTTTGTTCCCACACAATTTCTAGCCCCAAACCAAAGCTGAAAGTAAACTTAAATCAACAGAAGAAGAGAGGAAGGGAGGGGAGCAGAGAAAAATGTATACCTCAATAAAATCAATTTAAAAAATTTTAAAAATTAACAGAAGAGAACATGTGCTATTTCCTAAATGCAAAGCTTTTCTTGAATTCACTTTTTGTTTGTCTTTTTGAAAGGTATTATTTTTAGATTCTGTGTGCGCCTGGTACCCATGGAGGCCATAAGGTGTTGGATCCTTTGGAACTGGAATTACAGACATGTGGTGCTGGGAATCAGACTCAGATCCTGTACAAAACAGCAAGTGCTCTTACCCACACAGTTATCTCTCTAGCCCCTTTGAAAAAGATTTTATTAGTAGTGTGTGTGTGTGCACAGCTGTCTATGGAGCTCTATGGAGCCCAGAAGAGGACACTGGATCCTCTGCAGCTGGAATTACAAGCCACTCCACATGGGTGCTGGGAATAAACTCTGGTCTTTGGAAAGAGCACAAACACTTCTTTAAAACTACTGAGTTAAAAAAAAAAAAAACCTACTGAGTTATCTCTCCAGCATATATTTGCTTGTTTTTGAGACAAGTCTTTATCATGTAGCCCAAGCTGGCCTCAACCTGTGGTCTTCCGGCTTCAGTCTCTTGGCTTTGGAATATAAATATCTTTTTTTACATTTAAAAAATTAAATCTATTTAGTTTGTATGTGTACAACTTGTTCATGAATGTGTGCATGTAGGCCAGAGGATAACTTGCAGGAGTCAGTTCTCCCTCTTCTAGCATGTGGGTCCAGGGTTCAAGTTCAGGTCATCAGACTGGGCAGCAAGTGTCTCTACCTGCTGAACTGTCTTCTAACCCAGATAGATAAACTCCGTCAATATACGGTAGAACTATGGCTATTCTAAAGAGATGAGCATGCTATAAGGGTAGGTCACACCTCTTGTGTGGCAGGGCGGGAGGGGAGGGGGAGACACACCAGGTAGCCAGACAGTTCATTTACGTCCTGCTAACATGTACCTGGAGCACATCCATCAGTCTCTTTGGGCCTTGTTCTCCATATGTAAAGGAAAGAACTCTCCCCACAAGATGGCTGTGAGGAACAACTAGAACATAGCGACCATAAAGATACATGTCGGATAGACTAGCCTTCTGTCTCAGGCACCGAGGGGATGCTGGAACTAGAAATGAGTACAGGTGGCCAGTTTCTTACCCGGTGCTCTGCCAGGAACTTAGGCGTCAGCGTCCAGGGGGCGTTTCTCACCACCTCATCCACATAGCGGCAGTGCTGCACAGCGTCATAACGCTCATTTTCGTTCATCACAGTGAAGCCCTTGAAGTTGTGCGTTAGCTCATCACTGCAGACTGGGGTCACAGCACCAAAGTCGTAAGTCAAGGCCCCTCTGTCTAACCTTCCCCAGTCACCAACCTTCCCCATCTTCTGCTTTCTAAGCCAGTAACAGTGCTGATCCCATCCCCATCCTGTCAGGAGAAGAACCTTCTGGATGTAGTTCAGCCTGGGTACCAATGTTTTTCATAACTAACTACACTAAGGCTCACACTTTTGAAAAGAAGGTAAAACGGAACTCAGATTTTGACTTTGAAATGAACACCAGTGGAGTTTTTTGAGGTGGAGAGATGGCTTAGCAGCTAAGAGCATTGGCTGATCTTATAAAATACCCAAGTTTGATTCCCAGCACTCATATGGTGGCTCACACCTGTCTTTTTTTTTTAAAATATTTATTTATTTATTATGTATACAATACTCTGTCTGTGTGTGTATGCCTGCAGGCCAGAAGAGGGCACCAGACCCCATTACAGATGAGCCACCATGTGGTTGCTGGGAATTGAACTCAGGACCTCTGGAAGAGCAGTCAATGCTCTTAACCTCTGAGCCATCTCTGCAGCCCTCACACCTGTCTTTTAATCCCATGGATCTAATGTCCTCTTCTGAATTCCTCAGGCACCAGGCAAACATATGGTAAAGAAACACACATAAGGACCAACCAACTAACCAAACAAAACAAAAACAAACAAACCTATTCCTACACATAAATTTTAAAAACGCTTTCTTATTTTTCTAAGGGTCTTGACCATAACGTTTGCTTGGCAGACTTTTCTACCTCTGTGAAGTCAAAGCTGATGAGGTATTTTTAAGTAGAGATCAGAGCCCCTCTGTAACTGTGGAACCTCAGCTATGAGCTGCGTGATAATCCAGGCCCTCTCAGTGCGCCTGCTGATGCTCTTCCCAGGCTGAGCTACCCCTATAGATCGTATCTGGGGCAACTTGTGCCACACCCTTCCTTTTATAAATGAAACCAGGGCCAATGACTGCACTCAAGTCACACAAGCAGGAGGCAGACTGCTTTTTCTGAACAACACCTAGAACCATCTGATGTTTTCTTACCTCCCACAAAGAGAGAACAACACCCACAACCATCCGATGTTCTCTTACCTCCCACAATGAGGTAGGTGTTAGGGAAAAGGTTCTTCGCTTGCATCAGAGCCCGGGCATGACCGGAGTGAAATAAGTCAAATATTCCATCCGCATAAACTCTCACAGGCCGCTCACCTGAATCCAAATAAAAGAACTCATCACAAAAATGCATTTTCTTAATCCCTCACACCTGAACGCTGTGATGGCAGCACTATGGGACTCTCACTCATTTCATTCTCGTCAGTTCTCTAGGGCCAGGCCTGGTGACACAGACCTGTAATCCTGGCCACTCTGAAAGTTGAGGCAGCTTGGGCTACACAGTGACATCAAGGCCAGTCTGAACAATGCAGTGAGACCCTGTCTCACAATAAAAATAACCCAAGAGTTGAGATCTTGCATAAGGCCCTAAGGTCAGCCCCCACTACCATAAAATAAAATAAATGCAAACATAAGCAATTTTACTATTACACAGTCTCAGCAAATGAGTACAGAAGATTTCCTGATCAACACAGGATTTCCCTTAGTGAGAGCAGCAACTTCTCTCTAGCCTCTGGAATTAGACTGCAGTCCATGTTTGAATATGGATTGAATACTTTTCCCTTAATACTACCTTAGAAGTGGTATTAAATATATAGTCAATGAACACATTTTTTTGTTTGTTTTTCAAGACAGGGTTTCTCGGTGTAGATTTAGAGCCTGTCCTGGAATTTGCTCTGTAGGTCAGGCTGGCCTTAAACTCAGAGTTCTATCTGCCTCTGCCTCCTGAGTGCTGGGATTAAAGGCGTGCACCACCACTGCCTGGCAATACATATACATATTCTGAACTTCAAAATCCTCACCTTACAAAAAAGATTAACTCTGAATTATGTGTATGGAGGGGGTATGTGCATGTAAGCCCACGTGCCTGTCCCAGAGACATCTTACTGTCTGGAGTGGGACTTATAATACGCGGCTGTGAACTGCCCAATATGGGGGCTGGGAGCTGAACTCTGCTGCTCTGCAGGAGCAGCCCACACTCTTAATCACTAAGCTCCAGGCTCTCATCTCAGATTTAGGACATTTCAAGTCAGAAATAAAAATGTATTCCCCGTATTATAAAGTGAATACGTCTTGAAGGTGTGACATCCACGGAGTACTGAAAGGACATAACGGGAGCCATCTTCCTCTCTGTTTATTAGGCTCTGTGTTTAAACAGAACATAATGACACTGTTCTGACTCTCGTTTTCAATTTACCGTGCTTGTTAATAACTAACGCTTTGCTTTGAAAATTAGTCCTAGTCAGGCACAGTGGTGCATGTATTTAATCCCAGCACTCGGAAGGAAGAGCCAAGTGGATCTGAGTCCAAGGTCAGCCTGTCTACATAGCAAATTCCAAATTCTAGGCCAGCCAGGGCTATGTAGTGAGACCCTGTCTCAAAAAACGAACCAAACAAAGCTGCCTACTGCTGCCTGGAAGTAATAAATAAGCTGGAGGCTCTGGCTGAAGTAGAGGAAGGATGGGTATATAACCAGAGCAGAACATCCTGGAAGCATGTCTCCCTCCTAGTAAGCATGACGGGACATTTCTCAGATAATGAAGTGCTTGAAAATAAAATATAAATATTTTAGAACTTTTCATTATAGCTTTTCATTTTCCATTAATTAGAATAAAAGAGAACTGTCTATTGAGTTATTTTTAGTGGTAGTGGCCTATGTAAAGTCAGAAAATTATCTCCCAGTGTATGAGATCAATTCCAAGGAAAAAAATAAAACAACAAACAAACAAACACTGCCATAATGCTTGCTGTGCTCCAAATGAGAAATCCCAGCAGTCTAAGGAACTCGGGCACTATGACACTGAAGAGGGGCTGTTTCACTGTAGACGTAGAAGCCAGCAGTAGGAACACTGGCACCTTTTTAGGGAAGAAGGGCCAGAGCCCCATCTGATGGACAGAACCCAGCCTGGAGAATTTACTTCTCCCTCCTGTCCCAACAGACTGTAAGCTTTGCACAGTGGTATTACAGCCAATGAGGCTTATTCGGGTCATGATTATTGCTAATTAAAAACTCTTAAGGTCTGTGGATCAGAGAAGAGGAAATGGTTGTCAAGAGGTTTGGGTTTTTAAAAGTTTTTTTTTTACAAGCATATAATTTTTTTTTCAAGATAGGGTTTCTCTGTAGGTTTGGAGCCTGTCCTGGGACTCCTTTTATAAATCAGGTTGGCCTCAAACTCACAGAGATCCATCTGTCTCGGCCTCTTAAGTGCTGTGATTAAAAGCATGTGCCACCACTGCCCAGCTCATAATTTTTTAGAAAGGAAATTCAGCAATATTTACCAAAGACAAATGAGAAATGCCTGGATCTTTTGACCTGGCCATTGTCATTCTGGGAAAGTATCTTTCAGATATACTTTCATTGCAAACACTTCTGTTTGCAATAGCAAAGGTGTGAAGACAATATTTCACTGGAAAACTGAATCCATGACAAGGTGGGAGGGGACATAAACTAAGAACTTAGATATCCACAAGAAACTGGCCACACTGGCTGCTCTAAGAGGGACACATGTGACTGGGAGACACGAGCAGCAAGAAGAAGATGGCTCCCATTATGTCTTTTCAGTACTCTGTGGATGTCACATCATCAAGACATATTCATTTTATAATACAGGAAATACATTTTTGTTTCTATTTTTAAGCTTTTTATTTAGTATGTATGCGTGTGTATGACACAGAAACAGAGAGTGAGCACATACAAGAATTCCATGTCACATGTAGAGAACAGAGGACGTAGGTTCTGGGGCGTGAACTCAGGTTGTCAGTCTTGGAAGCAAGCTCCTTTACCCGCTGACCCATTTTGCTAGCCCAAAATTTTGGAATAAAGTAAAATATTAATATAATGAAAAATAATAGAATGGGCATTTTTCTTTTGGTGCTAAGAATTAGACCCAGGAATTCCTGTGCCTGCTTTATCACTGAGTTACACATTTATCCTATAATATATTTAATATTCTAAGACATATATTAATACTGTTCTATAAGGGTTAGCTCAAGTTGTCAACCAGCTACCTTCCTCTTTAAGCCTAAATTTATTCATCTATAGGACAAAATAAAATAAAACACGAGTCATACAATCAGCTGGGCAGTGGTGGCACTCACCTTTAATCCCAGCACTTGGGAGGCAGAGGTAGGAGGATATGAATTCAAGGCCAGCCTGGTCTACAGAGTGAGTTCCTTGTCTACAGAGTGAGTTCCAGGACAGCTAGGTCTATATAGAGAAACCCTGTCACAAAAACAAACAAGCAAAAATTTAAAAAATCAAACATATACAATCTTAATCCTTGAACTAATGGAGAAACTAACACTGGAGTTTCCCAAGCAAGGCCAAAGGGGCTATTATATGATATCACTTGATCCTAAAAGATAAAGACTGGAAGACTGTAAAAGCTATGAACATATTACAGTATAGCCAGGGCAAAACAAGGGCAGCCTGGCCGAGGAATCACACTGTCCAGAGAGTGGAAGAGCAGAACAGTAAACCATCACGGAACCTTTCTCTAGCCAACCTACACCTCCATGTGTCCCATTACCTCTACAGCGCCCTTCCGGGCCATTGACAGCTCAGTGTGCTGAGACCTCACCTCCAGTGTTCGCTAACACAGGCTGTTATATTAACCAAGTGGTCAGAAGGAGCCACTGTTGCACAGGTCTTGGGAAAAGCAAGCACCAGAAATTTTTTAACCAAATAAAGCACACCCTGATTGGTAACTGTCTCAACTTACTAAGAGCAACCTCCTGTTGCCCTCTGGGTTATAAATAAGGTGGCTGCATTACTCTGGCTAAGTAAGCTAAGCCAGGCTCAATTCACTGTCTGCTGAGACACCCTCTCAGACATCAGTCATGGAACCCCTGCCTTTGATCCATGTTTCCTTCCTTTCGCTGAGTTAAACACACTGCTGCTTCATCATCTTCTAACAGATGCCTGAAGGTGAGCTCACCTGCTCTATTACAGCTCTACCTCTGACTAAAGACTTCTGTTCTAGATTGCACAGCCTCCCTCTTAAGCTCCCTTAAATTCCCTAGTGAAAACCTTGGGGAGATGAACAGGAAGAAAATATTTCTGTGTCAGTTATTAGAATTCCCTAACTGGCACAAGAGCCTTTTGTGTTTTATTCCTTATCCTACATCGACACAAATATATTCTTATCTAACATAAGAAAAGATACAGCAAGAGGAAGATGCGAGAGAAAAATAAGAAGTCAAACCAGTTGGCCAACTTTATAGGAGAGCTCCCTAAAACCCTCAAACTTGTCACTCTCTCAGAGGACTGAAGTTCGGTTCCCAGCATCTATGTGGCAGCTTGCTACCACCTGTAACTCCAGGTCTCAGGGATCCGATGCCCTCTTCTGGCCTTCTCTGACACCAGGCATATACATGATAGGCATACACACATGCAGGCAAAATACACATATAAAAAAATAAATAAAAAATAAGATGTAGTAATTTCATCAAAAGCCCAGCCCCATTGCTTAGCAGTAATGCCTACAAAGAGCAATGCCTCTCGGTTGTGGAGAAGACCAAGACAAAGGATCTAGGCCTTAGTCTCCACTTGTAGCACCTATCTCTCACTGTAGAGCTGGCTTTACTTCTTATTTTCTATTGACTTTAACTGCTTTCTTAATTTTGTCATATATATAATGAAGATAATCTCAAGCATTATTTAGAAATTATATTCTACACTGGGTGGTGCTGGCTCATGCCTTTAATCCCAGCACTTAGGAGATGGAGACAGGAGGATCTCTATTAGTTTGAGGCTAGCCTCATCTGCAGAATGAGTTCCAGGACAATCAGAGCTATGCAGAGAAACCCTGTCTCAAAAACAAAAAAGTATTTTTTCTAAAATTTTTAAATAATTAAAATCATTAGTGTTTATCTATTAAAAGATTCAAAACCTGGAAATACTGTAGCACATTTTCTTTTCTTTTTAAACATGGACTTCAGGTCTCAGACAAGCCAAGCCCATGCTCTCCCTCTGAGCTCTCCCTCAGCACACCACTACTTTTCTTGTCAGTTTCTGATGCACCATGATGATGCGCGGATGCTAATAACAAACTGGATAACTGTGAACAGACTTGAGCAAAGTGTAAATTCTGAATGTGTGTCATTACACAATGCATAAAGTTGACTACAACAAGTTCTACTACTACAGCTGACTGTGAAACATGAACTATCTGTCAGCATTTTGAAACTTGACCTCCAGGCCTGCCTGAGTTCAATTCCCAAGACTTATGGTAGAAGAAAACCAACTATTGAAAGCTATCCCTGACCTCAACATGTATACTGTGTCACACAACCATATATATATAAATTAAATTCATTTCGTGGATAGAAAGGCTGTAATCAACGTGAGCCATATCTAAATATTTTGCAGAAATCAAGCTCTCAGGAAGTAGTATTTTGTTGTCTTAGGAATCTAGGGATCGTAATAATTTACACAGCCAAAACATAGTCAAATGGTCTTGATATTCCTAGTCATCGACATTGCCCAGCAGCAGGTATAGTTGTATTTTAGTACTCTTTACTTAGAAGGAAACAAACAAACACAATTAAGAAGAAGTAATCACAGTGCACATCTTTAATCTCAGCACTTGGGAGGCAGAAGCAGGTGGATCTCTATGAGTTTGAGTCCAGTCTGATCCAGAGGGAGTTCCAGGACAGCTACAGAAGAGCTACAGAAGAGACCCTGCCCAAAACAAACAAACAGACAAAAAACAGAAGCAGTCACATCCAGCAGAGGTGGAGCCTTTATCCCAGTGCTGGGGTAGAGGTGGAGGGGCAGAGGCAGATGGTCTTTGTGAGTCCCAGGCCAACTGGGAAAAAGGATGAGGGGTAAGATTCATAAACACTGTGTCTATATGAGAATGGGCTGTGGTTGTAATGGCTTCTTACTCTAACTGTGCTTGCCTAGAGCGAAGTTCAGCCCTGAGTAGACAGGAATACTTATCATAACTGACAAAGGAGTAGAAAAAAGGAAAAGAGAATGGGGGAATTTATAGACAAGAAAAAAGAATATCTGCCTGCATGGTAGTATTTACAGTACATGCTTATGAGGGCTTTCATTTGTTTGTGAGGGTAGGTGGTTTATTTTGGTTTTGGGTTGTATTGGGTTTGTTTTTCTGTTTTTGGATTTTTGGTGTGTGGGGGTGTATTTTGCCTGCATTTATGTCTGTGTATCTTGTTCATGCAATACCCACAGAGGCCAGAAAGGATGTCAAGCCCTTGAAGCTGGAGTTAATAGATGAGTCCTCTAAGCCCAAGGTGGTTGGTATTTTGAGACAGGGTCTCAACTTCAAGCTGGCCTCAAATTTTCTAGTGGTAGTCAAAGACGATCTGAAATGATCTTCCTGCCACACACCTGGGTGCTTCTATTTATAGTGATCCCCAAAAACAACTGTCCAAAGCAGAAGAGTCCCCAGAACATATATTAATAATTATCAGGGGCCAATGACACAGTTCAACAAGTAAAAGCACTTGTCACACACGTCTGGTGACAGGCATTTGAGCTCCAGAACCCATGAGGAGATAGTAGGAAAGAACTCACTCGTTTCCTGACTTCCACACGTGCTGTGGCACACACGCCCACATATACACAGAATGCACACACACAATCAGTATGCACACGCACACATGTGTACACACATGCACGCACATGAGTGCTCACTAAAAAAACTACTTGGCCAAAGTTGTTAACTAATGATATATATTAAACCTATAAATAAAGAAAATGGGCATTCAAAATAATAAAGCAAGCATTTTAAAAAGCATACAATTATATCATTAAAGATAAAATTAAGTGATGAATCTTTCCCAATGAGATGTTTTTGTCTTCCATCAATCAGGAACATCAGAGTTGACTGATACTATGAGAAAGAATTATGGAGAAAATTCTGAGGCTAGGGAAATATATGACAGTTTGATATATTAATTATTTCGGTATTTATATAAATAGACAACATCCAACATCATAGGACAAGAAATACAGCTGAGTAGATAGAATTACTTGCCAACCATGAGCAAGGCTCTAGTTTGACTTCCCTGTAGCACAAAACAAACAAGATCACAATCCCGTGAGAGCTAACATCTATCTTTTCTTTCCTGCCACAATGGGGATCACACCCAAGAACCTGAGTATGCTAGGCAGGCACCCGATCAATGAGTGACATTCTTAGACATCAGACTAAATAGTTGTGAGGGTTTTGTTGTGGTTTGGTTTTTTATTTTGTTTTGTCTTCTGTTTTATGATAGCAATGCCAACAATCCAGTAAATAAATGTGTAACAAGAAAAAACGTTTACAATTTTATAGAATGAGGCTATCCTCTGCAACAGAACACTGCGGCAGACTAGCATGCTAAAGACTGTAGCAAACAAAATAGTTAAGCGGTTACTTACAAGGAGTTCCTCTGCAGGCTTCTTCCATTGTTACCCTGACATAGGGCTTACTAAAGTCAACTTCAATTTCATCAGAAAAAGGAGCTGGCTGTCGTAAGCCCTGAACAAGAACATGACAGAAAATTAAGTCAGACACAATGGTGTACACTGAAGTACTCAAAATAACACAGCGTTAATGAATAGACAGTTATTCCACGATGTGACGGAAACTCTACAACAGCGAGAAGGGGGAAAATGCTGCAAAGTGAAAACCTTCTTCGGACTGAATAAACCACGGCATGGAGAGCAAATGTCTCTTTCCGGTGGTTTCAGGATAAAACCAAGCAATCTGACTGGGAACCTAAGCTCAGTTCCAAGAAACTGGGACTACTGAAATAATCGTGCTTATTTTTTCTGTCATTGATTAATTATGGTGTGTTCATTAAATCTGTCTTGCAGCCCTGTGGAGACAGCATGGTGCTTGCCTAGGCTTTGTTCATGGATTCAATCTGCTAATATTTGTTAAAGGTTTTTTGCACCTCAGTTTGTGAGAGACTTTAAGTTGCAGTTTCCTTGTGGTGCTTTGTCTGACTTTGACATGTAGCATTCCAAGCAATCGACAAGTATTCTGACTATTTAGTAACTGTCTCCAGCACACCACCGATACAGCCTTTCAGTATTCACAAGATCTGGCCTTTTATCTGAGTGCACTATGTTTTAATAAACACAAGCTTTTCTACTTGTTTCATATAAATGCTTTATTGAAATTTGGCAGAGGAAACTGAACGGCAGGGAGCATGAAGGAACATTTCAAATGGGATGGACACACACACACACGTTGAACTGTGCCCTGGGTTTGTCCTGTGGCAACATCAACATGAACCTAAACTTCAGCAGCTTCCTACTGCTGCTCTTCCTTGTCCTTCCTTGTCCTATCTCTGAGTTAGCACAGGTTTCTGATGGCCACAGAGCAATTCTCTTTTGCCCAGTCTACATAATAAAACCAGGTCCTTGTAGAATAATTATTATTTTCATAATGCCAGGGGAAAGGCTCTAGAGAAAGAGATGAGAACAATGGAGCGGGGAGTTTCTATCCCCTAGCAGGGATGTTCAATCTTTTGACATTGTGAAATGACAAGTTATCATTTACAAAGTTTGTGCTCAAGGGCTGTGCAATGACAAGGAAGCAAGGGAGGGAGAGACGAAGGAAATGTCTCAAATAAATTTTTTTAATTCACTATTTTGATGAGGCTTATTTTAAATATATGTATATACATTAAATATATATGTGTATTTTTAAATTTTGTGTTCATTGGTGTATCTGCATGAGGGTGTCAGAAGCCCTGGGACTGTAGTTACAAACAGGTGTGAGCTGCCATGTGGGTGTTAGGAATTGAACCTTGGTCCTCTGGAAGAGCAGTCAGTGCTCTCAACCACTGAGCCATCTCTCCAGCCCCTCAAGGCTTTTTATTTTTTATTTCATGTGTGAATGTTTTGCTTGCACATATGTCTGTGTGCAGCTTATATGCCTGGTGTTGACAGAGGTCAGAGGGGGACATCAGATGCCCTGGAACTGGAGTTACAGATGGTTGTGGAACTGGAGTTACAGATGGTTGTGAGTCACCACATGGATGCTGGGAGTTAAGCCAGTGCTCATAGCCATTGACCATCTTTCCAGCCCCAGGTTAAGTAAGCTTACACTTCTGTGCTGGGCTGCTCCATAGCTCTCCTTGGCTACACATGGTCTGTGGACCATGGGTCAGAACAAATTACTTCCCCCACCCCTCAGTTAACGTTAACTTCTTGGTACCTTCAGTTTCCTTCTAGCTGGTACTTTTCACCTATATATGATTTGTGACTCTCCTTTTCTTGCCTTTGTTGTTATCACTGCTGGTTTTGTTTTTGAAACAAAGGGTGGCCATGAACTATACAGCCCAGTTTCTTAAATCTTCCTGGCTCAGCCTTGACTGTTCAGATTATAGGTATTTACCACAACTGGGTCATAGCCTCATCTTTGCAATCTCAATAGCAGCAACTGGTACCCAGGGGTTCTCAATATGTGTTGGCTGAAAAGGGACTGTGGAACCTTAGCCATAAGCAGAACCCTGGCTTTTTCTCAGTTTAGGTGCTTTACTTATACATACATACATGCTACATATATATTTATGAGTGAAACATACTCAAGCTAAATTTTAATTTTTACAAATAATTTTGTGATTGATTTATTTACTTATTTTCTGTTATAAGAGACAGGGTTTCTCTGTGTAGCCTGGCTATCCTGAAACTTGCTCTGTAGACCAAGCTGGTCTTGAACCTAGAGATCTGCCTGCCTCTGCCTCCAGCATGCAACCACCATGCCCAGTGAATCATTTGTTTTTTAAGAGAGAGGGAGAGAGAGAGAGAGAGATTGAGGGGAGGGCGGGCATTAAAGCAAATTCAGGACCTGATAACTACTAGGCCGGCATTCTACCACTGAGGTACATCCCCAGTCATCATGATCCTTTCAATTTTTGCCTTTAGAAATATCCCTATCAGCAAATAGTCTAAATATATAGAGAAAAATTGAACAATGTTATTCCTTAATTCTTCCTCCTTAACTCTCCCCTCTTCTTCCCATTTCATCCTGACCTCCCAACTTAGCCACCTAACACTTAGTGACCGTTCTATGTGTAAGGAAAAGCTCTCTTCTAAAGCTAAGGAGCTCCGAAAGCAGAGTTCACGCTATGCTTCTATCTTCCACAGGGAAGATCCCGCTTGTCCTTACCCCTAGTATCTACTGCCATGCTGGCACACTGGAACTATGTCATGTAACGCTGTTTGTCTTACTCAGACATCAACAGGTAAGTGCAGAAATAAATATGGTACAATACAAGATGGAATATAATTTAGCAATAAGAAATTAAAACATAATGAAAAAGGCCAGCCACAGAATGCCCTAATATTAGGGCATTATTAAATGCTGTTTTGCTTCTTGAGACAGGATCCTATTATGTAGTGTAAATGTAGACCAGGCTGGTCTCGAACTCTGCCTGCCTGCCGAGTACTGGTTTCTGGGAATGAACACAGCTGGCACAATGCCCTATTCCATTTATCTATAATGTCTAGACAGGGCAGCACCACAGAGATAAACGTTAGTGGTTTTCAAAGCTGGGCAGAAATGAGTGATTTGCTGGTAGATACAAGGCTTCCTTGGAAGTGGTAAATATACTCTAAAGTTGGTTATGGTAAGAACTGAAAAAAACTATCTGTGAATATACAGAAAATTACTAAATTGCTGGGCTCTGGGGTAAATATATCAATTATAGTTCAATAAAGCTATTATAAGAGAAGGGAAATTTTGCTTGCTTTTGCTAGAGTTCAATAGAAGTTGAAATACAGGCGTGCAGTGGTGATGGCCAGCAGTTTCCTTTAGCAGATGGCCTCCCGCAGGGTCAGTCAGCATGCTGGGTGAGCAGGGTTTGGACCATTAGCTGAGGCTGGCGTATACCCAGGAGATGGGGGCAGCAAGTAACTGAATCCATGTAAATCATTTTCCAGGGATCTGTGAAGTAAAGTCATTTAAAGCAGCGAGACCTCTCCTTAAGTCTTCCTGAAGCTCATTTCACTGCAAAGACTGGTCGGTCGCCTCTGCTCTGCTCCTCAGCACAGGACTGCAGCTATGTGGCTGAGCTGTCTCTATGCCAAGTGACACAGCTGAACTGAAGCCACCATCATCTCTTTAATCTGAATTCTCTGAGAGACTTTCATTGTGTTGTTTTGCTTCTTGAGACAGGATCCCATTATGTAGTGTAAATGTAGACCAGGCTGGTCTCGAACTCTGCCTGCCTGCCGAGTACTGGTTTCTGGGAATGAACACAGCTGGCACAATGCCCTAGTCCATTGATTACTAAGCCATCTTCTGAGTCTCCTATGACATGCAGAATCATACTCCCTAAGAATGTCCACATCTTTGTGATTCTATGGAACCTGTGACAATGCTACCTTGTTCAGCAAAAGGGGCTCTGCCGACATGGCTAAATTTAGGCTATCAGGACAGGAAAATTATTCCGGATAATACAGATATGGCAAATGCAACCATAAAAATCCTTATAAATAGGAAGAAAAGGCATGAAAACTGAAAATTAGAGGCAATGTAAACAGCCTCTAGAAACTAGAGGGGAAAAAATGGATTTTCCCCTAGTATCCCCATCTTTGCCAACACTGCTTCCAGTTCTCCAGCACCACTTCAGACTTCTCCTTCTCCACTTTGTGACTGTCACAGCAACAATGGGAAAGGAGTCGGGCTGTCCTACCTGTATCAACACCAGGCCAGGATGTGTGGCTCCTATGTGTAGAGATCAGTTGATTTTATTGTTTAAGAGAAAGTATTCAAGTTGGTCGTGATGTAATCCAAACTGTAACCTCAGAACTCAGAGGCTAGAGAACTGTCCTGAGCTTAAAGTGAGCGTGGGAGACCCTATCTCAAAATGAACAAACAAACAAAAGTATTGGTTTGTCTCAAGGCAGAAATACTTTCCCTTGGGCCAGAGAGCTCCAGAAGTAACTAGCAAAGGTTGTAATTTGATAAATGGCTATGGTCAACAGAGGAAATGAAACACAGAAACATGGGTTTCAAAATAATATTGTGGCTCAGTAGTAACTTCAATCTCCAAGTCTTCTGACATATTTTTAGGGGACACATTAAGAAGGTACCAAGTTGAGACAAGACAGGAAGTTTGAAATGGGGTCTAATTCATCTAAGGCTTGGCAATAGTCTAGGAAGAACAGAGATGGAGGTGCACAAAGGAGACATGAATACAAAAATGACACAGAGAGGACAGGAGGACACAGGACACTATGAGATGATACCTATATCCAATTACTAGCAGAAACTGAAATGTCTCTATTTTGTTACTACAAATTTGATTTTTGGCTTGATACTTGTATATCTTCCAAATTTTCTAGTCATTTTTTTTCAGTTTCCATGTAAAGCTTCTACGACTGAGCTGTAATTCATAAGATGGCAAGAAAGCATACCGTCTTTTACCATTCACGCTATTTAAGAACACTAACACCAGTGTCAATTGTCCACCGCTTTCTACCTCCATCATCAGGCTGTTCCCAACCACAGCTCTTCACTTACGACTGAGCAGTGCTGTACTTTTGAAGGAATGCCATCTTCCTCTGTTGCTCCATTAGGGCCAGGTGCCTCTTTTCTCCTCTTCCTCGAATTGACTTTAGCTGAACTCTGTGCATCCATTTTCTTTTAACTGCACACACACAAAAAAAAAAAAATGTAGAAAATGTCTGAACCAGTATTTGAGAGACAAAAATGCACTCAACAAAACAGTAATTACAGAGCATACCTTTCACCAAGATGAGCCAATGGCAATAAAGAAATGCAGAAAACACTACTGTGAACAATGGCCACAGTTATCTCCTGCCCTGAAACTTACTCCCCAGCACTGCAGCCCACACACTGCCCATTCACTATCTTGACTGTGTGCAGAGGGCTTGAGAGACTTGGCTGAGGAAGACTCCTATCCAAATCGAGTTAGCTGAAGTGCTTGTGACCAGGGCTGTCAGATTCCAATCTGTCAGATTTGGGATTTGGGAATACACACTTAGACTTTACTGATTACAAATTTCTAACCTGAAATACAAATACCATGAAATCTAAAGTATTTTAGCAGACTGGGAATGGGTAACCTATACAGACTTTTTGTTTGGTTTGATTCTGAAGTGTATGAGGGGATTGGCTGGCCTAGAACACAGGGTGGCCTCCTACTTGTGAGGCACCTGCTGCCTCTACCTTCCAAATGCTGGAATTACAGGCAGGCATTACCACCCCCAGCTTATTGCACTCTGCATGGATCACAGAACACAAGCAGGTGCAATGGGAAAAGCTGTCTTTGGTAAAGTGCTCGTGCCTCAGCCTTCTGCACTGGGTTACAGTTGTGAGACACCATGCCATTTCTTCTTCTTTCAGGGTCACCACCTAAAGCTGGTTCAGAATTCCCAGCTAATAAACAGACTCTCTTTCTCTAAAAGAAAACCCACCTTTCTGTCTAGTTTAGCAGGAAGTATCTAAAACCTCCCTATCCTGAGAGTCAGAACAACTGATGTCTTGTTTAGATGTGGGCTTGTCTATCTTTCCAGTCCCAGTGGGAATAGCTGCATGACAAAATTTTACTACAGTTATTTGTGTGTGTGTGTGTGTGTGTGTGTGTGTGCATGTGTACATATATGTGGAGGAGGGAGGAAGTCAAAGGACAACTTGTGGGCGCCAGCTCCCTCTTTCTACCACACAAGTTCTGGGGATTGGACTCAAGTTGTCAAGTCTGGTGACAAGTGCCTTTATCTGACGAACAACCCTGTTAGCCCCAAATTTGCATTTTCTTGGGTAATACAGTCTGCATGAAGCAATAAGTTTCTTTTGAATGATGAATTATTAGGCATCATTCAGAAACTGGGGATAGAGGAAGCTCTATGATCAACTGTCACTTCTGCCTATGATAAAGAATGGCACAGTGGAAAATCACTGAAAAGAAGAAGACAGAGAACGAGGCATCTCTCTTTGCCTGGGCGCCTCCTGTAAGCCTCTTGAATGAGGTGTCCTGAAGAGATATCCTGCAGCTGTGCTTCCCTTTCCTTCCTCCAGCTCAGGTCCAAGTGGAAATGTGGCAAGATCTACAAGAAACCTGGCCTGATTCTTAAGAAGCTGAAGTGACAACGCCCTGTGAGTCATGGCTAAGCAGGAGCCTGACACAGAGAGATAGCAGTCAAGACTGACAGGAGCACCGCCCAGAAACTGCCTTTCATCACAAAGTGACAAGGAAGAAGGTGAAGTGCCACCAACACTGAGTGCTTCCAGTTAACAATTAACCTCCAACTATGCACTGATCTGACAGGCTTCTGAGAATGGTGTCCATCCAGTTTCCACCTTCCCTTCACAGGGCTCTTCTAGAAGCTGCTGTTTAATTTCTCAACTGGGGTTTCCCTCTTTCTGGGGACTACAGTTTTTGTGCCAAGTTGACAAAAACTAACTAGCACATATAAAGCATCACAGTGTGCCATACATAGTGGTGCAGGCCTGTAATCTCAATACTTGGGTGGCAAAGGCTGACGAATGATGAGTTCAAGGCCAGCCTAGCCTAGACAGCAAGTTCCATGTCGGTCTGAGTTATATAGCAAGATCTTGTCTCACAGAAGGAAAGGCTGGAAATGTAGCTCAGTGGTAGACTTGTCTACCATGCAAAAGCACCTGGTTCAATTTTCAGCACCACAAACACACAATTACAGTGTATCCATATCTATACATAATTATTACTTGCCAATTAAAATAGAATACAGGCTTGAGATGGCTTAGTGAGAAAAAGCTCCCACTGCCAAGTATGATGACCTAAGTTTGATATCAGGGATCTACACTGTGGAAGGAGACAACAGATTACTGCAAGTTGTCCTTTGACTGCCACATATGCACATGCCTCCCATAAAAACATGAGGAAGTAAAGAAATAAGTAAATGTAGCAAAATTAAATGCAGGTAGCCACTATTTTAAGGAGACTTCAATTGATACATGAAGGGTTCCTGAAGACAGTTTTTCTGTCTTGGCAGACATTCCCAAATAACCACTCAGGAACTTATTAGTTATAAATGCTAGGCCAGTAGCTCAGTCTGGTTACTAGCTAACTTGCACAACTTAAATTAATCCATCTATATTAATCTATATTCTGCCACATGGCATTACCTCTCTTTTTTCTTGCACTTCCTGCTGCTTCTCCATGTCTGGCCTGCAGCTCCTCTAACTCTGCCCTTCTTCCCAGTGTCCTTAGTCTGGTTCTCCCCCAACCTTATCCTGTTCAGCTACTGGCCAGTCAGCTTTATTAAATCAATCAGAGCAACATATATTCACACAGTGTAAAGAAGAATACTCCATATTTCCCCCTTTTGTCTAATTAAATAGTAAAATTATATACAACAAAACAGTTCTTAAGAATTATAGTTAACAATACCCAACCCATTTGTATTCGGCAAATTTAAAGAAAATACTCTATTATTTATCCTTGTGAGACTGAAGTTTTATACCTAAGTTACCTTTTATTATAACTAGGGAAAACTTTAACTATGACTATCTAGTCTTCAACTTCTTTAAGGACTCTAGAAGGGTGAAATGTTATCAACGATATAGATATCTGGCTGCCCTGACAGTCACCCAAAGTACTTATGTAACACTGGGGCATCCATCTTTGGCCTACAGGCCTAGTATATCTGACAGACTTTTCTGAGAAGCAGAAACTTTTTAGAAGGAGGCATCCAGGAAGCTGTGTGATGGAGAGTGATGCTGGTTTAGCACTGGGATGGTTGGAAAAGGTGTGTAGTGTAGCTCAGAAATCAGCTACACTAGCTGTAGTAGGTAGGACTGTCCTACCTTGTCTTGGCAAAGTCACTATCTTTTGTGTCCTACTTGTCCAGTTTGGACAGCAGTCCAGGCAAGGGCAGTTTCTTGCCCAGTGGCTAACTTTTGCCATGAAGAAAGCAAACTCCATATGGAGATTCTTTGATGCCCATTATCTTCTCTGAAGTAGATTGGGGCCACTAGGAGCAGACATGTCTCATTGTTATAAAAAAAGAATCTATGATATTAAAACATCTTAAATGCCATATTCTGTAGATCTCTGAAGTGTTTGAAGATGACTTGCCTATTTAAATATTTCTGTATGGCCTTGAAAACATACCTAACATGACTATAGGTTTAACTGTAATAGGTGATTACCAACCTGCATTTCTTTATTATCCTAAATAATTTGTAATAATAACTTTCAAGGACTAGAAATTTACATTACATTGTTAGATGAGCTGCACAGGTATAATACTTTTAAAAAGAGTAGAAACATATATACAATATGTTCTAGCAAAATAACTTCAGATTTGTATCAATATTCAAAAATCCATACCAATGTAAAATATTTAAGACTAGTTGTTGCTTTTTGGCTTAAAAATAGAGTCAATAATCTACCCTTTAATCCTATCATTTCTAGGTTCCACCTTCAGAATGTTTGATAAAGAATGCCAAACCCATCATGTGACAGTTTGCTGAGGAACAAGATATTTATACAATGTCAAAACATTTCTCCATAGATTAATTATTAATTACAAAGGGAAAGGGTTACCTTGATAACAGTGGGGGGTGTCATGCCACAAAACCACCCATAATCACTCGTCTACTATGAGGTGCTAAGGACACACCAGCCACACAGCGTGTCAGGAGGAAACAAGGTAACAAACTCCCACTGAAGGACATCCCACAAGGAACCTAATCTTCACGAAAAACAATGAAAGGCTGAGAACTAATTTTCCAAAACTGGTGATTGTGCTGTCATGCAGTACTTGTTTTTAGGGGCCATACATTGAAGTTTCCTGAAACAAAGTCATATCTACAACTTACTCTAGGTACTAGGTATGAGGAGAAAGAGGAAGGGGAAATAAAAAATATTTTTTGACAATGGCAAAATATTTGCAACACATGAATCTAGGTGAGGAATACGGGATTTTATCTTAATATTCAGAAACTTTGTGATAGGCTTTCCTTTTTATGATTTTTCCCCAACACAAATAGAGGAAGGGAAAACAAGGATAATGTCATAATTTATATTAAAAAAGCAGAGCTTAAGAATAACTTAGTAGAGCACTTGCCCACCAGTCACGAGGCCCTGTGTTGGATCCCGCACTGAGGAAAACAGCAAAGTATGACCCTAGATTTAGCACGAGGAAGTTCATCTTAGTGTTCCTGCAACTTTTCCATAAGCTTTCCTTTTCAAAATAAAATGTTTTATTTAAAAAACAAAAATCTCTACAGCTTCCTGAACAGATCAGCCCTCAACTGAGGTCATCTCTGGAGTTCCTTCTTAAACCCAATCTGTTGACTCCTAACGTGAGCTGCAGGACACATGCTCATGTGCTATGACGTATGCACACAGCACTGCTACAGACACAGCACTGCTACAGAATGCAGCCATATTTTCACAACTCTTGAGGTATAACTGACATACATTAAACTGCACAAGGGGATGGAAGATGGCTCAGAAATTGAGAAGGTAGACTGCTCTTCCAGAGGACCCCAGTTCAGTGCCCAGGACCCACCCAGGCAGCTAATAACTGTTGGGAACTCCAGCTCCAGAGGAATCCTGTGCTTCTGGTCTCTTTCACATTACACTCACATGAACACACCCATCCCTCCCATATATACATAACTAAAATAATAAAAATAAATTTAAAAAATTAAAATGCAACTTAAAAAATATAACTGTATGGCTGGGTGTGGTGGTGTATGCCTTTAATCCCAGCGACAGGCGATTTCAAGTTTGAGTTCCAGGACAGCTAGGACTACATAGAGAGACTTTGTCTCAAATAACTAACATGATAGACAGACAGACAGACTCTGGGCCCTATAAATCTGCCTTAACACCTACTGCGGGATGGAGCCCCAGAAACCTCCCATTAAGCTCCATCTCTTGAAAGTCCCACTATTACACTCATACAATAAGGACAGACCAGACCTAAGCTATACAGAACATAACTTACTGGAGGACTTTCTGACAGAAGTTTGGTCATAAACAGTATCAAGTCCAGTTAGAGCCTGCAATTTGGGTCAAAGGGAGGTGTTTATTTATGGATCAGGACAAAAATGACTATCATGGCTGGAATGTACCTGCTTTATCTTAAGATGATAGTAAGGAATCAAGAGCAATCCTGGATCAGGGGTCCTATGGTATGTAGTGATTTTATCCATTTATGGATATTAGTTATGATTACTTAGTAACAATCATGGTGGCTACAATTCAAGACTGTAGTCACGCCAGTCTATAGCCCTATCATCTCACAGTGCAAAACTGCTTTCAGTCCATCCCACAGCCAAGGGCATAACAGGTTCCAGTGCCACTCAAAAGGCCAAAGTCTCATCTGACACTCAAGGCAACCACCTCTATTTCTGACTCCTTGTAAAACAATAAGTGAGTTACATATCTCCAAGATAAAATGGTGGGTCAGGACTAGAATAGATATTCCTTATCCAATATAAGGCTAGAGACAAACAGAAAGGATCACCCAGTCCAAAGCAAAGTCTGAAACCCATCAAAGAAGACACTAACTGAAGAATGCAAGCCTAGCATCTTTTTTTTAAAAAAAAAACAAAAAAACTTTATTTAACTTTATTTTATGCACATTGGTATAATGATGTCAGATTCTCTGGAACTGGAGTTACAGACAGCTGAGAGCTGCCATGTGGGTGCTGGGAACTGAACCCTGGTCCTCTGGAAGAGCAGTCAGTGCTCCTAACCACTGAGCCATCTCACCAACCCCGCCTAGCATCTTTTATACATTTGCTGAGAAGTGAGTTCCCAAGACTTCTGCTTATCACCTGGGGCTGCTTTTCCATGCTGCCCGAAGCTCTGCCTGGCACACACTTCACATTGCTGATAGCTGTACCTTTCTGGGGTCTCAACATGCCTGACTACATGTAGAACACATGTAGAAACGGTCTACCTGGGCTCTCTGAAAAAGTTCCTACCCTGTGAGAAACTCTGCCTTGCTTCCTAGGTTTTCCTCTAAAAGCTGGGTAGAAGCCACATGACCCCTTAACTCTTGCATTCTGCAAGTCTGCATACTCAGTACATAGACACCAAAGTACAAGCTGTACCTAGACCCATGTAACTCACGCTGCAGCCACAGAGTGCTTGGCCAGTCTGAAACAGGGAAATGAACCTAAGGTACCTCCTCCCCAAGGCATGTGCTGAAATAATTCTGTTCTCCAAGTTCTTTGCGTCTGTGATGGGTGAATAAGCTGATTTCTGAGCTACACTACACACCTTTTCCAACCATCCCAGTGCTAAACCAGCATCACTCTCCATCACATAGCTTCCTGGATGCCTCCTTCTAAAAGGTTTCTGCACCCCAATAAGCCTCTCCATTGACGCAATAATCCAAATCAGACCAAATCAAACTGAATAAGAAAAGGCCCAGGTTTAGTGGATACTGACGCTCCCAGACGGCTTTCCAGCCCCCCAGAGAGGAGAAGGGAAAGAAAGACTGGAAAATCTTTCTTTTTTTTTTTTGTTCTCTGGGAGAACAGTTTAAATACCCTTTGGGAGTGGTCTTGACTATCTCTGGGAAGGGATCATCTTTTGGTGGGCTTTCTGGGGGTGGAGTCTGGACTGAGGCAACTCCCATGGGAGGGGGCTTGGGATGGAACTTCCACCCAAACATTCCAAATTCTTTGGATATACGAATGTCAGGGGCCAGGGTAAAGCTTTAACCCAAACAATCCAGACTCTTTGAATATATGGATGCCAGGGGCTGGGGTGAGGCTTCCACCCAAACACCTTCTATGACCTTTCTTAGCTCCATATCTTCCAAATCTTCTTTCTTGGCTGCACATCTTCCAAATCTCAACCTTGATTCCTTTGCTCCTTGGTCTCCTTGTAAATCTGGGTTAAAAATAAATAAATAACCCCTAATACCTACTTCTCAGCCTGGATACTTTGCTGTTTTAAAATCCCTTCTACCAGGAGTTGAACAGATAACTCAGTGGTTGTCTTAGTTTCTACTTTCTTCCTCTTCTTCTTCTTTTCTTCTCCTCCTCCTCCTCCTCTTCTTTTTTCCTTCCTTCCTTCCTTTCTTTTTGGTTTTTTAAGACAGGGTTTCTCTGTGTAGCCCAGGTTGTCCTGAAACTAGCTCTTTAGACCAGGCTGGCCTTGAACTCAGAGATCCACCTGCCTCTATCTCCCAAGTGCTAGGATTAAAGGCCTGCACCACCACTGCCCAGCTGAGAATAATAAACTTTTAAAAATACATTTCTTAGCTGGGCAGTGGTGGCGCACGCCTTTAATCCCAGCACTCAGGAGGCAGAGGCAGGTGGATCTCTGTGAGTTCAAGACCAGCCCGGTCTACAAGAGCTAGTTTCAGCGCAGGCTCCAAAGCCACAGAGAAACCCTGTTTCAAAAAAACCAAACCAAAAAAAAAAAAATTCTATTTAGATGTTGTAGGGATTCATTGAGAAGGATTCTGGGAGAAATAATCCTGTAGTAAAATGCCTACTTTCAGAGGGGATACTGAGGAGGTAGAGACCCAAACAACCCACCCAGGACAAAGGAAATTTCTTACTTTTCTACACTTTAAAGGGAGTTCAGATTTGTGAGGGTACTACATAAGATAAAGGCAGTAGTTTAGGAAGCTCGGGGACAGGACTTGGCAGTATACAAAACACGGATCCCCTTTACAGGGCACCATCCATGATCTAACATCATCACTCCTCCATACCAGTCTTCTGTATTAGTCCATTTTGCATTACTGTAATGAAATATCTGAAACTGACTAATTTATAAAGAAGCTTTTTAGTTCACAGTTTGAGTTTGCAGGTTCAAAGACCTCCATCTGATAATGGCCCTTTCTTCTTGTTAATATTTACATGTGTGTGCACACGCATGCATGTGCGTGTGTGTGTGTGTGAGAGAGAGAGGGGGGGGGGCACTCATATGGAAGCTAGCAGGGGTCACTGAAACCCTCAGAGCAGCAGTTACAGATTGCATAGCAAGTGTTTCAGTCACCGAGCCCTTTCTCCAGGACCTGACGATGGCTGTCTTACTAGTAGAGCCCTGAGGTGATTGAGGGATAGGGTATATCCCATTTCAAAATCACTGCTCTGGCAAGAACTCTTGGAGGTTGGTGCTGTTATGAAAAAAAAAACAAAACTATCTTACTAATAGTAAGCATTCATATAGCACCTGCACGCCAAGAGCACTTTAAAATTATTAAAACTCTTAGTGTTCACAACCCTTTGACCTATGCACACCTTTAATCCTAGCACTTGGGAGGCAGAGGCAGCTGGATCTCTGAGTTCAAGCAAAGCTTGGTGTACACAGTGAGTTCCAGGATAGCCAGAGATCTTGTCTCATGAACAAAAAAATAAATAAAGGGAAAAAATCAAATATAACCAAACAGCATCAGAAAACACTAGTAGTAGGCAAATACCCATACACATAAGAATAAAATCAGCAAATCTAAAAATAATTTTAAAAAAGAAAATGATAAATTCTTTTTGGAGAGGCAGTGGTAATTCACACCTTTAACGCCATCACTCGGGAGGCAGAGACAGGTGGATCTCTGTGAGTTTGAGGCCACCCTGGGCTACAGAGTAAGTTCCAGGACAGCCAGGGCTACATAGAGAAACCATACCTTAAAAGAAACACACACACAAAAGGTACCTAATAATTATCTCTAAATACATGAATGTGTCACAGTGGATAGGGCAGAGACTTATTTTGTCATCAAAATAAGACTTTATTTGGCATCAAAAATGATTACTTACTGGAAGACATAGAGATACAGGTTCTAGCTGAATATAATAAACTCCTTTTAGGAATTATCTGCAAAGGGACTGGGTATCTCAGGAACGACTGTATCTTGGAAATAAAAGGCACTCCAGAGTAGATTTTCAATAGAGATAGTACTGTAGTACAAAGGAAGATCTATATGAATGGAGAAACACCTTCTACCTAGTTCAGAGACTCACAAGCAACATTTGTGCAGTCAAATGCTCTACCACTGAGCTATACCCCCTCAAGCAACATTTGTGATGACACAGAGATGCCAACTGACCTTTCTACCTAAAAGATTATAAAATACTCCTTTTAAAGCTCATTTTTTAATCAAAATCTGAAAAGGTTCATGCTGCTCTTTGTTCTATTCTATTCAGATGACTTAATCTTGAATGTTATCTACCGCGCTAGTTCCTTTCCACAATTTTACATAATTTATAAATTTGAAAAGCAACTTTCACTTTTTTGAGACAAAGTCTCACATTGTAGCCCACATTGGCCTGGAACTCACTATGTTACCCAGGATAGCCTTAAACTCATAGTAATCCTCCTGCCTCAGCCTTTTAGGTGCAGGGCTTATAGGAGCAAGCTATCATGTCTGTCAAAAACCTTTGTTTTGGCTGGGTGGTGGTGGCGCACGCCTTTAATCCCAGCACTTGGGAGGCAGAGGCAGGCGGATCTTTGTGAGTTCGAGACCAGCAAAGCCACAGAGAAACCCTGTCTCGAAAAACCAAAAAAAAAAAAACAAAAAACAAAAAACACCTTTGTTTTGCCAGGTAGTGGCTCAGACCTTTAATCCCAGAATTTGGGAGGGAGAGGCAAGAGAATCTCTGAGTTTGAGGACAACCTGGTTTACAGAATGAGTTCCAAGACAGCCAAGGCTACACAGAGAAACCTTGTCTTGAAAAACCAAAAATAAATATATGCAATATATTACCAGACCCCCTCCTTTCCAATAAGTACCCTAATATTTCTTAGATAAAATACAATAAAATAATTTTCTATTTATAAAACAAAATATAGAATGCTATATAAATCTAACTTTAATTTAAAAAAAAAAAAGAAGAAGAAGAGGGAGGAGGAGGAGGACTGGTGGTGATACATCTTTAATCCCAGCACCTGGGAGGCATAGGTAGGCAGATCTCTGTAAATTCAAGGCTAGGCTGGTCTACAGAGTGAGTTTCAGGACAGCTAGGGCTACACAGAAAAACCCTGTCTCAAAAAACTAAACAAACAAATCAAAGAGAACATCTGATCTGAAACTTCTAAACGTAAAGGCAAATTTTATAACATCACTTGCAAACTCACATTGGTTTCAAGCTGGAGTTCAATGCTCCACACTCTAATATTTGAGGTCTGAAAATTGCCCTGTCTACGATACTGACTTTGAACTTGCTCTCCTTCTAATTTGTGCAAAGGCACCCGTGCTCAACACTGAGTGGGTACGAGTTCTGTGGAAGCCTGAGTTAGCTGCTGGAGCAAAACAGAGTGTCTGCTTGGGCCTAGAAACAGAGTAAGGTATTACAAAGAAAGGACTCCCCTGAAACTCCCAATTAGAATTCCTATAAGTATATTCAAACAGATATAAGTCTAATTCATTGTGCTAACAATCCTCATTCCTATACGGCAGTCCTAAATATTATGATGCTAAAACAGTGATTACAATAATCACACTTGGAGCACTTCCTATGTGTCGGGAAGTTACAAGCCTCCTATGCATATTAACTAATGTAACCCTCACTGCAGTCCTACAAAGTTGCTCATTCGTGCCCTCATTTCATACGTGACAAAACTGAAGCACAGCAAGGTTAAATGATTCCACTGAGCTCATCCATCTAACACAGGAAAGAACCAGCATTTTCTTTTCTTTTTTTAAAATATTTATTCATTCATGTATTTTAGGTATGAGTGCTCTGTCTTCATGCACACCAGAAGAGGGTACCAGATCTCATTACAAATGGTAGTGAGCCACCATGTGGGTGCTGGGAACTGAACTCAGGACCTCTGGAAGAGCCATCAAGTGCTCTTAACCACTGAGCCATATCTCCAGCCCCCAGCATTTTCATCTGTGTTCCAATATAACTTCTTATATTTATAGGCACAGGTGGACAGTACATAGGATATAGCTTGCTGGATTCCTAAGGGATCTGAACTCAGGAATCCTCTCTCTACAGTCTGTGTTCTCTCTCACAAAAACACACCACGTTGCAGACTACAGTGCCAGGCAGGATTTAACTGCACTTTTCATAAGCACTGGGCTCCCTTCCCACTAAGCAGATCATTAGCAGAGTACTCAGGTCCTCCCAGCTCTTAACTCCAGGAAGCTGGGAGTTTCTTCTGTGATGAAGAAAGGCTGCAATAAAATGCAGAAATTCCAGAGTCGTGGTAAAGATCAAGTAAGAAATCAGACTATAAATCCTGATTATCCTGGGTATTTGTTGTTTGCCTTTCCAAACACTGACGCTCCTTGACCTAAAAGGACCTCCTTTTCATTAGGAGGTTCATTTGCTCAGTGTGCCTTCTCCCTCGCCCTAGGACCTGGTCCCATGTGGCAAACCTAAACCAATCAGTGATCAATCCTGCTCAGCTACAACTTGATGGAGGGGGGCAGTGGTACATGACTTAAACCAGTCCACACAGAAGAAATCTTGGGACCGTACAGATGAACAAAAATGATCATTTACTGTTTTCTGTATTTGGGCCTGGAGGTGTGACTTTAGGAATCACTCTGGGACTAGCTCAGTGTTCTTGTAACTAGGAGGAAAGACTGGGGGGGGTCAGCATAGGTAAGGCAGACCTGATGGTGAGAAGCCAGACCCAAACTATTTAGTCACACCAACCAATACATTCTCCTTTTGCCCAAGTCAGCTAAGAACAATTTGTTCGCCGGGTGGTGGTGGCGCACGCCTTAATCCCAGCACTTGGGAGACAGAGGCAGGCGGATCTTTGTGAGTTGGAGACCAGCCTGGTCTACAAGAGCTAGTTCCAGTGCAGGCTCCAAAGCCACAGAGAAACCCTGTCTCGAAAAACCAAAAAAAAAAGAACAATTTGTTCTTTTGTTTACCACTTGGGATAAAAAATCATAATAAGAATAAAAACCTGAATCATAACTCATAATGCAATGCTAGTAATGGCCTCTAGTCCCCAAAGGCATTCAATACTTAGATACTTCAACATGGAAGAGTCAGGAAGGAAAGACACTGCAGACAGAACATAAAACATTTCCTCTTTCCCTCTTTCAGAAAAGTTCTTCTGAACAGCTGTAACAAACAAGTCAAAGGGGTGGACAGTGGAATGGAGCGTATGTAAGACCTCACTTTTAACACCTCTGCCTGCTTGGCCTGTCACCGCCTTAATCACAAACTTTCATTCCCAGCACACCTTCCAAATGTGGGCAGTGTCCCTCCTTCCCAGCACCACCCAGCCTGCCAGCTGCATCAACAGCTCCCAAGAGCCCTCAGGACACACAGTGCCTTCTCTGCCTGCTATCTCGACTAGCTCACAGGCCCCAGTGCTTCTGCTGACTCACCTCCCAGCACACACTGACTGCCTTGTTCTTCAGTGTTCCAATACACGCCTGCTTGGATACACTGACTCAGCTGGAGATGTGTACGTGGGGGTGGGGCAGCAGGGAGGAGATAATAAGGATGGAACCAGCCAAGTGTTTTTTTCTTTAATTAAAAAATCATATTTTTTGAAGTTTTTTTTTTTTTTTTTTTTTTTTTTGGTTTTTCGAGACAGGGTTTCTCTGTGGCTTTGGAGCCTGTCCTGGAACTAGCTCTTGTAGACCAGGCTGGTCTCAGACTCACAAAGATCCACCTGCCTCTGCCTCCCGAGTGCTGGGATTAAAGGCGTGTGCCACCACCGCCCGGCCTTGAAGGTATTTTTTTAACATTGCACGTGTGCACACACATGAATGCGTGGTGTGCATGCACCACAGCATATGTGTGGAGGTCAAAGGACAATTTGCAGGAGTTGGTTCTCTCCTTCCACCTGTGGGTTCCACAGATAGAAATCAGGTCATCAGGCTTAGGGAAAATGTCTTTCTCCACTGAACTTACCCTATCAAGTACTTTTTCAATATGAATGACCCAAAGGAAAGAAAACCTTAGTTCAGGCATGCACATGCCTGATGACAGGACCCTGTGAGCACAGTTTTAGGGACTCTCACCCAAACCCTTCTATTACATTTACTGCTATTACATCTAGCAAGCAACTCAGGGCAAAAAAGGAAGTGGTTCCAAAAGTATGTGACAACCTAAATGGTACCACATTGACTATTTCCAGAGTTCAACAAATTCAAGCTTAACTGACTACCATATAGGGAGCTAAATCTGCAATAAAGAAGAGGTGAACTGTTCCTTCGCAGTGTTTAGACTTCTGCCTTATGAGTCAACAAACTTACTCTGTGTCTACCCTGCTGGACCATAAGAGAGCTCTGTAAATCCCCAGGAGTGAACCCAAAGCTCTGGGCATCCGTTAACCGTGTCATCTACCCTGCACTCGGGTCTTTCAGCAGTGGCATTGCTTCTTGCTTCTGCAAAATCTCTTGAAGTTCAAAAGAAGATAGAGCTAACCTAAATGAGGAAGAAGGGCTGTATGCAAGAAACAGATCTCCCAGACTGGGAATAAACACACTTCTTAGCAGGCACAAGATGTCCCACTGCCTGCTTTTGTAAAGTTTAGTGCAGCACAGCCAAGCTTATCTACTGATTATTGTTCATGGCTGCTCTGTGCTACAACAGCAGAGGTGAACATTGCAAATCCAAAACGTTTACTGACACATTATACAAGCCTGACAACTCAGACTTACAGATAAAGACATAACTGGTTTTTGTTTTGTTTTGAGACAGGGTCTATCCATGTAGCCCGGCTGTCCTGGAACTTGATGTAAAAGCAGGCTGGACTGGAACTCACAGTATCCTCCTGCCTCAGCCTACGACTGCTAGGATTAAAGGTATGCACCATGATGTCCATCTTCAGACTCAGTTTTAACAAATCATCTGTTGACAAACTTTGCCTAGAACTATACAATCTAAGGTAGAGGACAGTACTAGGAATAGGATTATTTCAATATTATACTGTGGGCCTAGTAAGATGGCTAAGTGGGCAGACACTGCCATGCAAATGTGACAGTCTGAGTTTATCCTGGGATTCACACAAAGGTGTGTTGCCTTCATTCTCTAACACAGAGCACAAAGTTGTCCTCTGACCCCAACACCTTTACTGTGACACACTAATAAATCTAACTTTAATAAAAAAAAAAGAAGAAGATGAAGAAGAAGGAGGAGGAGGAGGTGGAGGAGGACTGGTGGTACTACATCTTTAATCCCAGCACCTGGGAGGCATAGGTAGGCAGATCTCTGTAAATTCAAGGCTAGGCTGGTCTACAGAGTGAGTTTCAGGACAGCTAGGGCTACACAGAAAAACCCTGTCTCAAAAAACTAAACAAACAAATCAAAGAGAACATCTGATCTGAAACTTCTAAACGTAAAGGCAAATTTTATAACATCACTTGCAAACTCACATTGGTTTCAAGCTGGAGTTCAATGCTCCACACTCCAATATTTGAGGTCTGAAAATTGCCCTGTCTACGATACTGACTTTGAACTTGCTCTCCTTCTAATTTGTGCAAAGGCACCCGTGCTCAACACTGAGTGGGTATGAGTTCTGTGGAAGCCTGAGTTAGCTGCTGGAGCAAAACAGAGTGTCTGCTTGGGCCTAGAAACAGAGTAAGGTATTACAAAGAAAGGACTCCCCTGAAACTCCCAATGGACACTAACATTAGTTCTTTCCACTTTCTTTCTGTTCTTTTGCCTGTGTTATATGTCTGTGCACCTTGTGTGTCTGGTACTTGAAGACGTGAGGACTCGCGATAGCCCCTGGAGCTGGACGGTTGCAAGCCGCCATTGAACCTAAGTCTGCTGAAGGAGCAGCCAGCACTCTTGACCACTGAGATAGCTCTCTAGCCCCCACTAATACTGATCCTTACATTTGAACTTTTGGGGAGGTGACAGTGTGAGACATCAAAGTTAAGACTTAAAGCATGCTAGGCAGGCACGTTAGTACTGCATAACCCAGATCCAGAAAAACAATTTTATTTTGTACTATTCTTCAAGAGTCAGGCCATGTATGGGTGGTTCATATTTGTAACTTCAACGTTTGGGAGGCTGAGACAGGATAATTTCCATGAGTTCCAGACCAGTCTGGGCTGCCAAGTAAAGCACTGTCTCCCCAACCTCCCCACAAAATAGCCAAACAAAAAGAGCCCATGAAGATTCTATGAGTAGCCACTGTTTAACACGCTCTTCCTAAATTGAGATATAAGACGCCTCTATGTTAGGTGTGTGAGAGAATTCTGAATCTGGACATAACATTGTACACATGTGTTCTCACTAACTTCTAACAGAGTCACCATTCCCTTGAGTGTTAGGAACAGGAGCCACAACAGTAATGGCACAAGAAGCAGAAAAACAGACTGTCACCAACAGACATTATGTGCACTGCACTCAATGCACTCACGTGCACATAACCCACCCACCCACACACACACACACAGATACACATATAAACATAATTTTGTTTTGTTTTTCGAGGCAGGGTTTCTCTGTGCAACTCCCTTGGCTGTCCTGAAACTCATTTTGTAGACCAGGCTGGCCTTGAACTCACAGAGATCCACCTGTCTCTGTCTCCCAAGTACTGGGACTAAAGGCATATACCACCACTGCCTGGTTAACTTTTAAAAATAAAAATAGCAGTTTGAGAGATGGCTCAGCAATTAAGAGCACTGGCTTCTCTTTCAGAGGGCTTGGGTTCACATGGCAGCTCAGAACTGTCTGCAATTCTCATTCCAGGAGATCCACTGCTCTTTTCTGGCCTTCTAGGACATCAGGCACATATGCAGGAAAGGTACCCATACACATTTAGTAAAATTTAAATAAATAAATAAATAAATAAATAAATAAATAAAAATAAATAAATCCTTTAAAAAATATAAACTGCTCTAGTACATACTTTAAAACATTTTGTTAAATGTATTGCAATATAACAATTCTTTTATAATTCTATGTATTTTAATTCTGTATAAGAAAATTATTCTGGGTGCTAGAGAGATGGCTCAGTGGTTAAGAGCACTGGCTGTTCTTCCAGAGGACCTGGGTTCAATTCCCAGCACCCACATGGCAGCTCATAAGTGTCTGTAAATCCAGTTCCTGGTGATCTGACACCATCACACCATTGCACATAAAATAAAGTTAAATAAATAATTAAAAAATTATTTTAGCCGGGCGGTGGTGGCACACGCATTTAATCCCAGCACTCGGGAGGCAGAGGCAGGCGGATCTTTGTGAGTTCAAGACCAGCCTGGTCTACAAGAGCTAGTTCCAGTGCAGGCTCCAAAGCCACAGAGAAACCCTGTCTCAAAAATCCAAAAAAAAAAAATATTTTAAAAGTGTTTTAAAAAGAAAATTATTCTGCTGACATGGTGCAGGCTTTTAATGCCAGCATTTAGGAGGCAGAGGCAGGTGGATCTCTATGAGTTCAAGGTCATCCTGGTCTACATAGTGAGTTCCAGGACAGCCAGAACTAAATGCTGAGACTCAGTTTCAAAAAAACAAAAAGAAAAATTACTTTAAGCTTGCTGTGTGGTTTACATTTGTGGTATCAGCATTCGGGAGGTAGAAATGGGAAAATCAGGAGTCCAAGGTCATCCTCAGTTACAAAGGTTGAAGATCTGCCTAGGCTATAGGAAACCCTCCCTCAAAAAAGGAAAAAATTACTGTGAAAATGGACTTTGTAAAGTTTCATCATACCATAAAAAGATCCCTGTTCTGAGACCAAAAAGGAAGTAAATACAGTCACAAGGTAGATCTCAAAACCAAACCAAATTCACCCTTCTTAAAAGTCATACATTCATGTTCTCAAGTACAAAGCAAAAACCATGTCGCTATTTTTAGCGGCCCTATTTGTAAACAGCTGAGAGTGTGATGTAACAGTCCTGTAGACCTAAGGGCTCCCTTAGTTCACTGGCACTCATCCTAGGTCATACAGAAAACCCCAAACTAACGTGACTTCCAACTGTGGCTATGGCTACAACAAAGTTAACCAGAGAGAAAGACATGCCCTGCTATATACCTTCCTACAAACTGCTTTCCAAAACATACTATACAAATAATTCAATTATTTAGGAAATCTAAATCTAAAATAAGTGTAATCTTCCCATAATTAGAGTGAGTCGGTGTTAACATCAGGTAAAGTAACCTGGGACTTCAGAATCCAAGACACCATTCTAATGATACCATTCTCCTTAACAGGAGGTCCCCATGTCAAACAGCAGTGGTGGTGCATGCCTTTAATCCCAGCACTCAGGAGGTGAGGCAGGAGAACTACTGTACATATCATCTTTTTGTTTGTTAGGGTCTCACTTTGTAGCCCACCTAACCAGGAACTTGATAATGTGGACCAGGCTGGTCTTGAGCTCACAGAGGTCCAGCTGCCTCTGCCTACCTACCACGTGTTGCAATTAAAGACATGGGCCACCACACCTCTGACTGCCAAAATTTTAATGCCTGTCAGTGCTACAAAGAGATACTATCTCAAAATAGACTAGGGGAGACCATACTCATTTTAATCAATTTAAACTGCATTACTAATGGCCCTCATGAAAGAGAGTAAGTGAGAAATAAAACCAGAAGCTAAAGCTTTAATAGAATGAGCCAGAGTGTAGCATCATTCCAGGGGTCAGGCTTAGCCTACAGCGCAAAAACCATCAAGTTAGAGAGATGAATACATCAAAGCCTTTCCACGCCAGACTATCATGACTGTTGCCACTCCCAGCATTGTTCTGTCCTCCTTTTCTCCCCATGATGGTTGCCATTATTATTATCATATTATTTATCATTGTACAGGACAATGGTGTGGTAGAGCATGAGACTCATAATCTCAGGGTTGTGGGTTTGAGCCCCATGTTGGGCACCAATTTATTGCAACAGAAAGAGGCCGCTTGTTCATCCCGGCTGCCCAGAACCAAAACAACCACACCGAAACTATGTTAATTAAAGCACTGCTTGGCCCATTAGCTCTAGCTTCTTATTGGCTAACTCCTACATCTTAATTTAACCCATTTCTATTAATCTGTATATCACCATGAGGTTGTGGCCTACCAGCAAAGTTTCAGCATGTCTACCTTTGGCCGCAGATCCATGGCATCTCCCTGACTCTGCCTTCTTCTTTCCAGCATTCAGTTCTGTCTTCCCCGCCTACCTAAGTTCTGCCCTATTAACAGGCCAAAGCAGTTTCTTTATTCACTAACCAAGAAAAGCAACACACAGACGGAAGGACCTCCCATACCAGGACAAAATAGCATTCTTTTTATTTTCATTTATTAATATGATTCCCTATGTGTGTGCTTGCTCATGCATGCATTTTATGATTTAGACATGGAGGTGAATGCATGTCGTGGTGCATGTTCAGAGGTGCAGCTGGTTCTCTGTTTTCATCTTTTTTTTTTTTTTTTTTTGGTTTTTTGAGACAGGGTTTCTCTGTAGCTTTGGAGCCTGTCCTGGAACTAGCTCTTGTAGACCAGGCTAGCCTCAAACTCACAGAGATCTGCCTGCCTCTGCCTCCCGAATGCTGGAATTAAAGGCGTGCGCCACCACTGCCCGGCCTCTGCTTCCATCTTGATGTGGGTTCCAGAGGTTAAATTCAGGAAGGCAGGCAGGCTTGCATTGCATCAGGGTAAACACATTTAATGGCTAAGTAATCTCCCTAGTTCCCAGTTCAGATCCCTAATTTTTCTTTAAAACTGGGTTTTACTGCTTTGTAGCCCACAGGTGCTGGAATTACAGGTGTGTCAACATGCCCAGTCCCAATAATTTTGTTTGTCTGTTTTTGTTTTTGTTTTTGTTTTTTTGAGACAAAGTCTTTCTGTGTAATTCTGGTCCTTGATATATATAGTTCAGGCTGACTTTGAAGTCACAGAGGTCCCCCTGCCTGTACCCCTCAAGCACTGGAATTAAGGTCATTTGAGATCGTACCTAGCCCAGTAACATTTTTATTAGCAATTCTACTAATTGCAGAATCTCTAAACTTCAAAACTGAATAGACTGTGAAGATCATATATCTCCCCACCTCTACTTAATTTGTCAGAGACTGTTTTCTGTGTTTAGTTCCCTTCTCGAGCTCTGTTCCTTTCCTACCTTCAGTTTCTCCTTCCCCAATACCTATTCCTAGCAGTTTCTCCTACCACAAACTCCTATTTCCTCATGGGCTCTGTCTCTATCTTTTTTGTTGTTGTTTTTTTGTTTTTTGAGACAGGGTTTCTCTGTGTAACCATCCTAGCTGTCCTGGAACTAGCTCTGTAGACCAGGTCGACATCGAATTCACAGAGATCCACTTGCCTCTGCCTCCCAAGTGTTGGGATTAAAGATACTCAGTACTCTTATTTCAATACAGCTTTAGGCTCTCCCCAAAAAAGGCCCTGAGTTTTATTCCTCAATTGTAACTAGCCACCTCAATTATGTCCAAAAAGGGTTCTCTAATTAAGCCCATCTGTTGGAACCTGTGCCCAGAACAGGTCCCAGTTCCTAATTCATCTGCATACTTATTTCCCTGCAGTTCCTTAATCACAGAATCATTACAGAAGAAAAGCTCAGAAATAATCCAATCCACTGCTTCTCAAACTAAACCAACAGCAAAAGCTGGACATGGTGGCTCATGCATTTAACCCCAGCACTAGGGAGGCAGAAGCCAGATAGATCTCTGTGTGTTCAAGGCCACCCTGGTCTAGATAGTGACTTCCAGGACAGCCCAAGCAACATAGTCTCAAAAAAAACACAAAACAGAGCTGTGTCACACAGCACTTGGGAAGCAGAGGCAGGTGTATCCCTGTGAGTTCAAGGCCAGCCTGGTCTAGACAGCAAGTTCCAAGGCTACACAAAGAAACCCTGTCTTAAAAAAAAAAAAAAAGGCAGGTAGCCCAGGCTCACCTTGAACCCACCAGGCTGCAGGACAACTCAAAATACTCCTGCCTCAGCCTTCTGAGTGTCAGGATTTTAGCTGTGTGTCACCGCACCCAGTTCCCAGTTTTCACATTTAGCTGTACTTTACTGTGTACATCGTAAGATGTATGTAACTAACTTTACATCACTTTTGCAAACACACATACCTGAAAGCCTTTTCATAAACCCTTATTATGAAAACACAGTGGAAATTTCTATTCTAGTCCAGTTTTCCGTTTTTATTCCCTTGTCATCGGCTATCTTCACAACCCAACAGTACATACACACACTGGGACTCATAGTTGGGAGACATTAATCCGAACTCGAACGTCCCATTCACAAATGAAGAAACTGCATTTCAGTAGTGAAATGCATTTCTCACCCACAAAACTTTGTCCCTAAAATTCAAACTCTTGTCTGATGAATGTCACGCTCGTGTGGTTTCTACTAAAGACCTCTACCCGGTCACTCACTCACTCGCACTCCGTACACAAACACAACTTCAGAGCACCAACCCAACTCCTGATCTTACATTCTCCTCCAAGTCACAGCTTGCTGGTGAGCGAGCTCTCGCCGCCGAGCTTCATGTTCTCACGGGTCAGTCCCCTCAGCCACCATCCATCGAGCACTCAGTCCCCTGGGAGTCACTGCGGCATACTTACTCGGTCATGGTCCCGTCGCAGCCTCTGCCTCGCGCTCTCCGAGGTCAGAGTCCCTCGCGTTTACTGCTCCGGGGTTCCAGACCCCTCACACAAGCAGTCACCGCTGGGTCACAGTCCCCCTGGCTGTCATTGTACCTCGGTCACAGTAGCCCCACAGTCACTGCTTCACATTTCCCTGGCTGTCACTGACCTGCTCTTCAGTCACAACCTCCTCACTGGCCCGGCCGGCGTTTGTCCACGCAAGCAAACATTACCCTCGGAGTTCCTTACCGCAGCTCTCCCGGCTCGGGTCCCGTCCGATTCCTTCCTGGCGCCGCGTCACCGACTAGCGAAGTCAAATAGGTTGCGGGGAGACGCCCGGGAAACATCTGACCGGACAGCGGACCGGAAGTCCCGCCTACCGCACTCCCTCTTGTCAATCCCACCGCCAAGTCTTTGAAAACCACAACCTGACAGAGTAGTTCCGCTTCCAGCCGGACCTGGCGGATGAAGGGACTAACTAAGCAGAAGCACCGGAGACGGGCGCGAGGTCAGCAGCCTCGGAATACCGCAGGTGTGGCTCCTCCTGTCGCCGGCGGCTCCCTCGGCCTGTGCTCTCCCGGCGCCTCTTGCACCTGCCGACCCCCGCACTTGTTCACGCTTGCGGCCCAGACACCTAACCTCAGCAAAGAATTCGAGCCCTCTAGCCACGCCCGGCAAACGCTCGGGTCTGAGTCACCACCTCCGGTTATTTTTACCTAGGGTGACCCACCAGAAAATGATCCCTACGAATCGACTGAGAAAGTAGTTGAGCAGGAGTAGAGGCAAAGGGACTGATAGGAAAATGCACGGATCGGGGCGTGCAGTCAAGAGAACGAACTTCATACGGTGAACTTCTGGAGGGATTTTGTTTTGTAGAGGTTTCTTTTCCTCTTTTAAGATTTGTGCAGGTCTACAGAGGCCATAAACGGGGCAGCAAATATCTTGGAGTTACAGGCCTTTCTGAGCACCTTTCTGGGTGCTGGGACCTGAACTCTTGTCCTCTGCTAGAACAGTAACTGCTCTTCACTGTTAATCACGGAGCTCCATCCCCTTTTTGAGGCGGGATGGTGGTGGTGGGCTTTTGCTTGGGAATTAAAAATAACTATCAGACAGGGTCTTATACTATTTCCCAGACTGGCTTGGAACTTAACTACATGTCCCATGCTGGCCTTGAACTTGCAGTGGGCCTCTGGCCTCAGCCTCCAGAATGCAGGCTCTCCGAGGTCAGAGACCCTCACCCAGCCATCACACCCAGTGTGATTTTGTAGGTGTAAGGCAACTAGGTACATAAAATTACAGACAAAAGATGGAAAAACCCCCCACAAACTTTAATACATTTGTTTGTTTGCATTTTTTCCTTTAAGATAACCAAGAAGGAAGAAAGGTAAACTGCACCTGCTGAGGTGCTTCCAAGGAGAGAAATGGTTAAAATCTGACACACAAACACCCCTTAAGGTGCAAGTAGTATTTAGACATGGCAGATAAAATGGCCCAAATAAGGACAGCTAGCTGGAGGAGACACCAAGGGCCTCTCTGGGGAAGATGGTCATCACAAAAATAGTATAGATTGTGGCCAACACAGAAGTCTCCGAATTTGAAGGGGTTCTACTTTATATACAACTCGGAAACTTCTCAGACAATAAACAGATGTATAAGAGCTCAGACCGCATGATAAAGTCAAACCATTAGATATATAAAACCTAAAACAACAGATTTTAGGTGCCAAAGACCAACTTATTTTTATTTGATCAGGATATTTAACACTATACAAAAGTTGAGGTTTCTTCATGCTCAGTCACCCTTTCCAAAGATTCAATAGTAGAAACAACCAAACGCTGCTACAACACAGAATAAACTGTCCTAAAAAATAAATACAGAAAACAGAAATCCAGGGTGTTAGTGCTAATGAGACAGTAGGTCGCACAGGCGATTGACATCAGTGCTATACCAGTGTTATGTACTGGTATAGATATACTAGACCACTGATAACTTTTTCTTTTGTTCTCAGAGACTGTCAATACGTAATCCAAAAGGCTTCAACATAGACAATCAAACTTGAACTGATCTTCCTGTCTCAGCCTCCCAAGTGTAGGGGTTACAGGTGTGACCCTCCATACCCTCCTTTTCATCAACTTTCAATTATGGAGATTTCTTTCTTCAAGAAACAGAAGGTTTCAACCAAAAAAAAAAAAAAAAGAAGGCCGGGCGGTGGTGGCGCACGCCTTTAATCCCAGCACTCGGGAGGCAGAGGCAGGCGGATCTTTGTAAGTTCGAGACCAGCCTGGGCTATAAGAGCTAGTTTCAGGACAGGCTCCAAAGCCACAGAGAAACCCTGTCTCGAAAAACCAAAAAAAAAAAAAAAAAAAAAGAAACAGAAGGTTTCCAAGGAGCCACTATAAAGTTGTTTTCCTGAGGACATCTACAAGACTGCTCGCTAAAAGGTGCCGAGTAGGGTAGGAGGGGAGGTGGGAAAGGGGATAATCAAAGCAGTCTATTTGCATGTGGGGAAATGCCAGTGAAACCCATTATGTATAATTAATATGCATTAATCTGAGGTTGCAGAAGGAGGATAGAGAGTGGGAGGTCAGCCTCTTTAATTACATATATAATTAATTACATAATTAATTATAAGGTGTGGCAGTGCATGCCTTTAATGCCAGCTCTCAGTATACAGAGGCAGGATTGGTCTACATAGAAAGTTCCAGGCCAGCCAGGGATATTGTGGTGGGTATTCACTCCACCAATAACCTTGGGCTATCTGGCCCTTTAAGAGGCAGTGATTCTTATCTACCTATGAGACCTCATATAAGGAAGGAGGGAAGGAGGTCAGGTGGCATGAAGCAGTGTGTGATTGGTCCCCAGCTTTTCAAGAACTCTGCAACCAGATTTACCATGTCCTGTAATTGTGAGTGTATTTCCCCCCCCCTTTCATATCTTAATAAATAAAGGCGTGCGCCACCACCACCCAGCTGAGACTCTTGTCTTAAGAAAACAAAAACTGGGGCTGGAGAGAGGGCTCAGTGGTGAAGAACACACACTGCTCTTGCAGGCGGCCTGTGTGGTCCCTGCACCCACATTGGGTGACTCACTAGGGAATCAATCTGATACTCTCTCTGACCTCTGCACTCACATCAACACACACACAACATACACATATATATTTATATATACTTATAAGTATGTATTATATATTTTTTAAAAAATTTTAGAAACAATGAGGTAAAATAATCAGATTTTTAAATTAATTTAAATATGTGAATGAAATTTTATGTAATGGCATACTCACAAAATAATTATTCTATATTGCCTTACTTAGGACAGAAATAATTATCAAATGCTTTGAGTGTCTTGGAGTAAGTGCATTACCCAGAGCAAGGATACTGTCATTGACAGTAACATTATACTATCATACACTCTGGGTAGGAGAGACAGCTTCCACATGCTAGGCAAGCTCTTTTAACTTTGCAGCAGGATCTCACGAAATTGCCCAGGCTAGTCCCGGATTCACTCTATGCCAAGAGGATCTTCAACTGGAGACCCTCTTCTGTCAGAGGCCTGCATCACCAGGCCCAGCTTTCTTTGTTCATCTTTTAGCCTACAAATCACCACATGCTTTGCAGAGCTCAATTAAGCTTAAGATATTAAGAACTTACTACAGGAGTTCTCCCTGCCTTAGCAATCAGTGGCTGTTCTACTAAACTTACTCCAGCCTGGTAGCAGGGAGGAAAACAAGCTGAACTTGAGTACCTAATTATCAGCCAGAAGCAACCCTTGGTGGGCAGCACTCCAGCTCCACGGCTGGGTATGTCTGTTCTAACAACAGCATATCTGTGGTGGAGGACTTGGTGACTTGGTTTTAGTTTGCATGTGTTCACAGAGTGACACTTTGGTTTTGTTTGTGGGGATTTGCAGGGGTGGTTTTGGGGGACTTTGAGATAGGGTCTCATGTAGTCATAGCTTTAGACTTCTAATCCTGCCTCCGATTCTCAAGTGCTAGGATCAGAAGCATGTACCACCACATCTACTTTAGAATGACACTTTTGTAAATTCTGGCAACTGGCAGTATTTGGGAAGCATGTGGGAAACTTTCTACAGACTGGCATACACTGATCCAAATGTCGGCTTAGTGATCCAAAAGGCCCTGGCATTTATACTTTTAAAGTCAATCAAAGTGACTCAACTGGAAGTAGAAGCCTTCCCAGTTCCAGTTTCTGTTCTGCTCCACTAATTACAGCTGGGGACTTTAGTACAGAGTGGTTCCTGGAAGGAAGTATCAAAGTAAGTTACCTGGAACACATGTACCAATAACTTACCAATGTTTATGTGTTTCCTTGTTTTGGCTGTCGTGTGTGTGTGTGTGTGTGTGTGTGTGTGTGTGTGTGTGTGTGTTTTCACTGAGTTTTTGTTTTTTGAGACAGGATTCTCAGATATCCCAGGCTAACCAAGGATGACTTTGAACTCTTGATCCTTCTGCCTATACCCCCCAAATGCTGGGAACACTGGCCACTATGTTCAGTCAGTGAAAGTGAGAATGGAAAAAAAGTTTAGATGGTGTACTTTCCTAATCTGTCTTCCTATTGTAGACAGGAGTCTGCATATGTGTGTTAGCAGAATACACCATTAGTTGTTTTTGGTTTGTTTGTATTTTTGAGGCAGGGTCTCTCTATGTATTCCAGGCTATCCTGGAACTAGATTGTAGATCAGGTTAGCCTTGAACTCACAAAAATATGCCTTCATCTGCCTTCTGAATGCTGGGACTAAAGGCATGCACTACCATGCCCAGTTAATTGTTCTTCTTCTTCTTTTTTTTAAATACCTCTTATCTTACATGTTTGGGTGTTTTACCTACATTTATGTCTGTGCACCACACGTGTGCAGTGCCTGTTGAAGCCAGAAGAGGGTGGTGGATCCCCTGGGACTAGTGTTACAAACAGTCCAGGCTGCTATATGAGGCCTAGGAATTGAACTTGGGTCCTTTAGAAGAGCAACCAGTGAATGCTCTTACAGCTGAACCATATCTCCAGCCCCTAACTGTTTGTTCTGAGTTAACGCTACCCACATCCCAGATGCCCCTGGAAGACTAAAGGTTAGTACCAACAGAAACTATATTTACTCAGTATTTGAAGTTCCTGAGCACATATATCAACTAAATGAAGGATGCATGGAAGGGATGTTAATGAGAGACATATAGATATCACAGGCCTCTAAAACATGGCTGAATGCCTAACTAGAGGGGTAAGACTGAGCTCCAGAATGAGTCTTTGTCTCCTACCCATCCCCACTTCTCTTTATTATCTGCTGCCTGAAGAAAAGATGCAAGACACTTTTGAGGATGTTAACTGACTGTCTCAGGTTGCCAGCTCTCTGAGTAAAGCACCGAGATTCAATTTCTGTCTGTGCACTGGTACCTGTGAGCAGCCAGGCAGAAAAGAGCTCTGGTTTTCCAGTTACTTCTTTGTCTTACAGTTCCTTTTATTTCTTTTTAGTTTTGCGAAATGGTTTTAGGGTAAAGTAGCTAATTTTATTATTGAAAAAAAGTCATCTTTGGTTATAGAATCTTCATCCAAATTCCTTTGTAACTCAGTGAAGTATATGTTCAAATGAACAGATAGTTTTAAATTAATTATTACTCTCAAGGATTATCAGGACTGGGTTTTTGTAACACAGTGGTTTATGGGGGAAGCAGGTGTGGTCTGAAAGAAAATGGCCCCCAAAGAAAGTGACACAATAAAGAGGTGTAGCCTTGTTGGAGGAAGTAGGGATGGTCTTTGAGATCGCCTATACTCAAGCTACTCCTAATGTCACAGTCTACTTCCTGTTGTTTTTCTGATCAAGATGTAGCCAGGACCTCGTCTGCCTGCACACCACCATGATCCTTGCCGTGATGAGAATGGACTGAACCTCTGAACTGTAAGCAAGCCAGCTTAATTGTTTCCTTTATAAGAGCTTCTCTGGTCACGGTGTCTCTTCACAGCAGTAGAAACCCTAACTAAAGCCGGGCGGTGGTGGCGCACACCTTTAATCCCAGCACTCGGGAGGCAGAGGCAGGCGGATCTTTGTGAGTTCGAAACCAGCCTGGTCTACAAGAGCTAGTTCCAGGACAGGCTCCAAAGCCACAGAGAAACCCTTCTCAAAAAACCAAAAAAAAAAGAAACCCTAACTAAGACAGGAGCATATGATGGTTAATCTCCATTGTAAGCCTGACCAGGTGTAGAGTCACCTCAGAGACACTGGGGGAAGTCTGTGGGACCATCGCTAGACAGGCTTACATGAGGAGGAAAGGAAAGACCTGCCCTCAACATGGGCAAGTTCCTTCTGCACAGCTACCAACTCCTGCTGCTGCCAGGCCTTCCTCACAAAAATGGACTCTACTGTCTGAACTAGAAGCCACTACACCTTTCTTCACCAAGTTGCTTCCTGTCAGTATTTGATCTCAGCAATAAATAAAACAAGTAGCCAATATGGTGGATAAAGGGTTTTGTTTTGTTTGTTTTTTTGAGACAGGGTTTCTCTGTGTAGTCCTGGCTGTCCTGGAACTTTCTCTGCAGACCAGGTTGGCCTCAAACTCAAGAGAGCCAACTGTCTCTGTCTCCTGAGTGCTGGGACTAAAGGTGTGCACCACCACTATGTGGGCATGTGTAATTATGTTATTAGAAGCCACCTTGTCTGGCACATGCCTTTGATCCCAGCACTCAGGAGTGAGAGGCAGGCAGATCTCTGTGAGTTCAAGGCCAACTTGATCTACAGAATTAGTGTTAGGACAGGCTCCAAAGCTACAGAGAAACCCTGTCTCAAAAAAACAAAAACAAAACAATAACAAAAGAAGCCTGCTTTAAGTAGAAATGTCTATAAATTAATTTTTCACAAATAAAACAGTAAAATTTAAAATAAAACCACTGATGCTAGACATTAATGGCACACACTGTTGATCCCAGCACTAGGGAGGCAGAGGCAGGTGGATCCTTAAGTTCAAGGCCAGCTTGTTCTATAGTTCCAGGATAGCCAGCTACACAAAGAATCCCTGTCTCAAAAAAAAAAAAGTTTCAGTAAAAAAATCCAGAAATCTAAGCAATCTAAGAGATATGTCTCAAAAATACTCTTCATGTCCTCCCATTTTAGCAGTAATCTGCTACACAATGGCCATGTGTCCCAGACAGGAGAAGGGAGTTCCCCAAAGACTTACGTTCATGAAGACATCATGAGTGTAGTTGTCAGTGTCTGCATCCCAGAAACATCGAGCAGCCATGCTGAAATGCCAGTGAAGAATGGTCAGCAGTGGACACGGTACGTCTGAACTATGATCTGCCACGAGCGAGTTCACTCCCTACAATCTCACAGGTCCATGCTTCAGATCTTTCCATGGCCAATGGAGGCAAAATATGCTGGACAGCCAGGAAGGACAGGAGTCCCAGGTGAGGCTGCTTACAGCTAGAGGTGAGGGGCCAGGTCTCTAGCCACCTTAGCACCCCAACTGGCTTCCTGGAAATTACACGGATCAGATTAATTTGGCTACAACACTTGTGGGTGACTTTCAGTGGGCTCAATTCCTGCAGAATAATAGGAAAAGAGGTCTTGGAAAAGACCAAATATAATACTTCATCCAACCTGGTCATCTGTAGAGACCTATACAAGAAAGGGACAACTCTGAGCTATAATTCAATCTTTTAACTAGACCAGCATTAGGAGGCCAAACCTGTGAAACCAACATTTGGGAAGCTGTGGAAAGTTGCTACTAAAAAGACCAGGGCTGTTTCAAAAACCAAGTACAGTCCCACAAGCCTGTAATATCAACACCTGGGAACTGAAGGCAGAAGATCTAGAGTTCAAGGTTATTCTCAGCCACAAAATAAACTTGAGCCCAGGCTGGGCTACAGTGAAACCCTGTCTCAGAAAACAAAACAAAACAAAACTAGAATTTGAAAATACCTTTAGGGGCAGTAGGAATATAAACATAGCATCAGACTGTATTTATTACTATAAAGTTAAATCATACAGTAGTTCTTTAATCCCTGAACTCTGCATATACTGAAATTTTAGATAATGACTTCTTTTCTTTTTTAAAGACAGTCTCTCTCTACGGTTCTGGCTATCCTAAAGCTCACTATGTAGACCAGGCAGGCCTCAAACTGAAAGGATGGAGAAAGAATTTGTGTACCATGACATAAAATAGAGATCAAAGGGCAACTATTGAGAGTTGATTCTCTCCTTTCAATAAGTTGAGTCCAGAGATCAAACTTGGGTTGTCAGGCTTGATGGCAGGCGCCGAGAGCTGATGAGCCATCTCTTCAGCCTCCCAGTACTCCTTGGAGCTTGGCCTGACTACACCTCACAATGTCAACCCAAACCAGTAGAAGTTTCGAATACAAAACACTGTTCTAAAGACAGCTCTAGATTCATGGGGGCCAAGGCTATAGTGAGGCAGAGATCATTTCTTATGTGTAAGGCCCTAAGTCCAACATGCCCACCCCACAGACCGCAAACTAAATAATGTGGATGGTCAGGATGTCAGAGTTAGGCCTGGTGACAGGGACCACTAAGTAATGCTGGCATGCAAGCACATCCAGGGCAGAGCATACAGCGAGAGTCGTGACCAGAGGTGACACTACAGACGTCCACCTGGGAAACACCCAGATGTTAGCCTTACAAGTCAGCGGCCAGAACCTCTTCAGTTCACGGCTGCAATTGTTAAACCGTCCTCCTGACTCTTGCAAAGACAAAGGCTTACTGAATTATCTATGCACACAATGGACAACTCCCAAGGAACACAGAGAGGACAGGAAACCCCGCTACTCACAAGACGCCTTCGCCCCTCTGCTCGCCAATCACCACTTGCACCACCATTTTATACCGGTCATATCCTAATTCTAGGAAGAAGAACAGAAAGTTAGCTCTATTCGAGTCTGTGATAACATGACCTACTGATCAGATTCTTGCAGAATAGACAGAAGCACACAGTCCATGAGATTATGGGTCTGAGACCTGGAGATAAGCCCTGACTATAAAGTTGCCCTGAGGTAAACCATTTCTCTAGTCTGTTATAATGGAATGTTCTCACCTATTAGACTGTTGTAAGGAGAGCAAAGGTGTGAAGACACACAAGACTCCCAACCCAGTGCTGGCACACAGGGAGGGTCTCAGTGAACCTTGGCCCCTTCCTGAGACTGCCCTTCAGTTTACAGAAACAAGAAAACATTCTTCTTGCCTTGGGACCAGAGAGCTCATAACAGAACTCAAAAATAGACAAAAACCATTTCTTTTAGAAGTGGCATGTACAAGGTGTATCAGAGCTGGGAGTTCTTCTCTGTGTTGGGGGTGGGGCACAGGATCAGCAAAGACTGCACACAGAACGTGCTGGAGAGTGAGAGCTTACCAGGAAGAGAGCTCTTCAGTGCTATTCCGTCATGGAGCAGGAATGACAAAGGCATGAGAATGGGACTGGAGAGGTGGCTCAGAGGTACAGAGTGCTTGCTTGCTTGTGCAGAGGACCAGAGTTTGGTTCCCAGCACTCACATCAGCAACTCACAACCACCTCTATCTTCAACTCCAGAGAATCCCTAGCCTCGTTTCATGGGCACCCACACAGCACATCACATAAACTAAAGAATAAAACTAGGTAGATGGTGAGAACATGGGATCTTCAGGAAACTGGAAGCTATTCATTAAGGTAGAGAGGAAGAAAAGAAATATAACCTGGCATGGTTGCACATGAAACTCAGCATTCTGGAGGCCACAGGAGGAGGAGTTCAAAGTCAAGATGCAGAGCAGCGCAGTAACCTGAGAACTACAGACACTGACCAGAGGCAGCCTGAACAAAATTCTTGGGAAAGAGCCCAGTGTGTTGGTGCACTTTTGTTGTTGTTGGTTTGTTGTTAGAGCCATGATCTCACAGTGTAGCCCTTGCTGATCTCACACTCACTAGTCTTCCCAAGTACAATGACTACATGTGGGCACCACCACCCTGCCCTCCAAATCATTATTTTAAGAACACCCCCCTCACTTGAGATGTCCCCCTTCTCCTTGAACCCTTAATGGCACAAAAGTGTATTTGGAACACTCAACATCTACCCATGACATCATCATTCTGAAGGAAAAAATAAAAGGATTTTTAAAGATTTATTTTTATGTAGATGAGTGTCTTGCCTGCATGTATATGTATGTGTATATATATATATGCACCATGTGCATGCCTGGTACCCATAAAGGCCAGAAGAAAGTACTTGGATCCACTGAAACTAGAGTCTTACAGAGTGGCCTCATGGAATAAAAATTGTGACATCCGTGTGACCATGACTTTATGGTAGAACATTTGCCTGGCATGCAGGAGGCCTTGAGCTCCATCCCTAACAGTACAAAAGGGGGATGGCACAGACAGAAGTAAATAACTTCTCTGATTGTATAACACTAAAAATAGGGCATAGTGGCATTCGCCTTTACTCCCATCACTCAGGAGGCAGAGGCAGATGGATGTTTATGAGTTCTAGGCCAGTCTGGTCTACATAGCAAGTTCCAGGCCAGCAGAGCTACATAGAGAGACCCTGTCTCAAAATACAAAATAGTTTCTGTTAGTAAGAGAGAAAAGCACAAAATGTATTATGCGTATGTTGAATTTGGCAAGAGTGGAGGGCTGAATAAGAAAAGCAGTTAAGAATTCAGTAAGAAGTGGGCCCAGGACAGTCTGGGAGGATACTGAATGCTGGACTCAATAATCTACAGGTTGGTGGGGGAAAAAAGAAGCAATAATAACAAGGGAAAGGAAGGAAGCCTTTCTGAATACGTGGGTTTCTCGGACATTGGTTCCCTGTGATGCTTTCGTGCAAATCTGTACTCTTTCCTACAGTCTGCAAGATCCTACCTGAGAAAAAGTTACCAAAAAAAAAAAAATCACAGAATTCTAGACACTGAAGAAAAAATTGTCTTTAATGGAAAGCATAGATCACATCCTGGGATCAAAGATGGGGCAGGATGCCAGGTGGGCAGTGGTGACCCATGCCTTTATCCCGCCACTCAGGAGGCAGATCTCTGAGTTTAAGGCCAGCCCTGCTCTACAGAGTGACTTCAAGGACAGCCACGGACACACAGAGAAACTGTCTCGGGGGGAGGGAGAGTGGTAGGAACAAATGGTCAGAACTGGGTGTTTGAAGGAAGCTTTATTTCCAGCGACAGCCCAGGTTACCTTTGAGTTTATCTTTAATGATTTCTGATAGGCGTTTTGTGAGATGAGGCATTTCATCTGGAGAATATTCAGCGCTTGCCAGTTCCTCCTTGAGCACAGCATGGATGCAGTCTTTAACCACAGAGGGTCTAAACCTAAGTCAAACAATTTGAGAACATCTAAATGTCAGCTCAGCACCCCAGCATCCTTCACACTTCAGCCTTATTGTCAGCAGCAGCCTTAAAGTACTCTATCTAGTTGTGAAGTAGCTGGGAGGTGGTGGTGCACACCTTTAGGTTTCAGCACTCAGGAGGGTGAAGCAGGAGGATCTCTGTGAGTTGGAGGCCAGCCTGGTCTACAGAGTGAGTTTCAGGACAACCAGGGCTACACAGGAAAAGCCCTGACTCGAAGATAAAGATATAAATTCATGAGATACTGTATCTAGGGTCTGAGAATGTAGCTCAGTGGTAAAGAACTTGCCTTGCATGAATGAGGCTGTTTTTCATCTCTAGCACTGCCCCCCACCTAATAGTGTTACTTGCTTCTTCAATCCTTTCTTTCTTACATTTACTTTGTGTCAGGATGTCTGTGTGGGAGTTGGCTCCTTCCTTTCACTACCTAGGTCTCCAGGACTGAGCTCAGATCATCCGGTCTGAAGTCAAGCACCTTCATCAGCTGAGCCATCTCACTGGTCTCTTTTTAACGATTTATTTTTGTGCACATTTGCCTGTGTGTATGTATGTGCACCACGTGTAATGCCTGGTGCCCCTGGAGTTACAAACAACAGTGAGCTGCCATGTGGGTGCTGGGAACCAAACCTGGGTACTCTGCAGGGGCAGCAGATGCTCTTAATTGTTCTTCAGCCCCTGCTTATGCTCTTTCCATCATTCATAAAATGCTAAGCTTTTCTTCAAACAAGTCTCACATGAACGCCTAGGATCACTGGTACATATCTATTACTAACCCTATTCTGCACCGTTTACAAAGGACACACAGCTCAGGGACATTTCTATACATTTAGAACATTTGCTGAGGTAACTGCACATACCTTTTTCTGTATCCATGGGGAAACTGCTGCAGAAGTTGCTATCACATATAGGACTATCTCTACCTTTTTAAAGATTTATTGATATTTTATATTTTTGGTGTTTTGCTTGCATGTATGCCTGGAGAGGCCAGAAGATAGCATCTGATCCTATGGAACTACAGATGGTTGAAAGCCGCCATATGGGTGCTGTACTCCAGTCCTCTGGAGGAGGAGCCAGTGCTCTAAGCCACTGGGGTGTGTCTTCAGCCCTTCACCTTGGTTTTTGAGGCAGGGTTTTTCACTAGGTCTTGCACATGAGGCTGGGATGGCTAGAGAGTTCCAGAGCCTGTTTCTCCAATACCAAGACCAAATCTCCATCACTAGGATCACAATATGCAACGACTTTAATGGGTGCAGGAATTGAACTCAGGACTTGATGCTTTCAGAGAAAGCACACGACAGACAGACCTCTCTACAGCTCCCCCCACAATCTAACCCCCCTCCCCCTCGAATTAAAAAAAAAA
>JAQHUG010000063.1:3677048-3705840 GCA_028555095.1 Dicrostonyx torquatus
TGAATGAGAATGGCCCCCATAGGCTCATATATTTGAACATTTGGCCTGAAATTGGTGAACTGTTTAGGAAGGATTAGTAGGCATGCCACTGTTGGAGGAAGTGTGTCACTGGAGGTGGATTTGAGGTTCCAAAAGTCCATGCCGAGCCCAGTCTCTTTCTCTCTGCCTCCAGACTTGCAGATGATACAAAGCTCTCAGCTACTGCCCCAGCACCATGTCCTGCCTGCCTGCTGCCATGTTCTCTGCCATAGTAATCACAGGCTCACTCTCTGTAACTGTAAGCCTCAATATTACTTTAATAATAAAATTATAAATACAAAACTATTACTTTATAAATAGCCTTGGTCATGGCATGTCTTCACAACAGTAGCGAAATAGCTAAGCCACCTCTCACACCTCTTTGCTGGACTAACTTAACTCTACCAAGCAGCATCAACTCAGACACATCCAAAGCCTTCCTGAGGCTTTCTCTGGAGCTCACTGTTCCTCTGAGAACTTTGGTACCTGTGTTGAATGCTAACATAATTCTTACCCATACGATGTCCAAATTGTGGTAAGTCTGAAGGGCAGGGCAGGGACCACGGGCAAGCAGCTTGTGCTGGGCACTTGTGGCTGGGCACGTGGAGCTTGTTGTTCAACACTACTATAGACTGCTGGAAAGAACCGTGGTCTGTTAGTCTGCTAGGGTCACTTGAACAGACTTCCTCAGTATGGGAGACTAGTCAACAGAACTCTGGGGTTGTTGCTCTGGTTGAGACAAGGTCTCTCTAATCAGCCACGACTGGCCTTGAATTCATGATTCTCCTGCCTCAGGTTCCTGAATGACGGTATTATAAGCATAAACTGCAATGACCATATTTTCCTCACAGTTCAATAAGCTAGAACATGAAGAAAAAGGTAACAGCAGATTTGAATTCTAGGGAGGTGTATCTCTTTGGGCTGCAGATGGGTAACTCCTTGCTCCATCCTTATGTAAACTTTTCTTTGTCCTCACGTGTACAGACACCATCTTCCTTCTTCTCCCCAACCTTTAAAAAAAAATGGGGTGGTGTGGGCTCTGATATCCGCCAGCCTGACGATGCCATGCAACTTGGTAGCTGGAAAGCTAACAATTTAGAAAGACAATAGGTAAGGGCTTGGCTCCAGCCTTCCTTTTCACTTGTAGATTGCTCAATAAGAGGTGGCTGACTCCAAAGCTGGTAAGGAATGCAGGTGTGTGTGGAGAGAAATGAGGTCCCCGGAAAAAGAATGTGAATAGAGAAATCCTGAGGGTGGAGGAGCATTTTACAGGAAGCATTCAGAGCATGGATAACTTGGGAGAGAGACAATAAACGCAAGGTCATGCAGTAAAGGACAGAGAAGTCCTAAGCGGCCTTTGAACGGTGATGGTGTGAAAGCCTGTTTCTTCCTTGCGTCTCCGGGAACACATTTGGGGAAAAACACCAGTTTCTATGTTGGGGCGACGGTCCCCGACAGGGTGGGCCTGGAGAGATGGATCAGTTCTTAAGAACACAACCTACTCTTCCAGAGGGCCCAGGTTTTAATTCCCAGCACCCTCATGGTAGCTTACAACCACCTGTAAGTCCAATCTCAAGGAATCTCACACCCTCTTCTAGCCTGCAAGAAGAGGCCTTCTTCTTGTATGAAAGTACACAGACATACATACAGGCAAAACATCCATATATACGAGTAAAATAAGACAAATTTTAAATTAAAAATTACATTTATTTATTCGTATATAGGAATAGGAGTTGTGCATGTGCCATGGTGTGTGCGCATACGTGTGTGTGTGTGTGTGTGTGTGTGTGTTTGTGTGTGCGTCTCTGTGTGTATGTGTGTGTAGAGGTAGGACAATTTACAAGAGTCTGTTCTTTCTTTCCAGCATGTGGGTTCTGGAGATTAAACCTCAGGTCTTCAGGCTTAGCAGCAGGCATCTTTACCCATGAGCCACCTTCATGGGTCCCTCTTTTGAAAGGTTTAGGAAAGGCCAGCTTACCCTAAACTCACACCTCCTCTCTGGAGCCCATCTTGCCTTAAACAAAGGATTCTCCTTCCTTTTACTAAAGGAAGCTTTGAGGTGTTTTGTAGGTCAAAGGTTTCTTCTTCCCTGCTGAGAGAGGGGCAGATGCAAAGGACCAGTTTCTCTGAGAATTGACACCTGGATGATGTTTAACAGATCAAAGGGCTCTTCCCTTCCTTCTGGAAAAGGGTCCATTATTATTTTAAAAAAACCAGCCCTCAGCCTGCACCTTGTGGGACATGACTGCAACCTTTAGAACCTTATCTTCCCTTCTCTACCAAGAGTTTTTCTGAGGCGCTGCCTGCTATTAGTCAGCAGCTAAGAAAATACCCAGTATACTCTTAATACTCTTCATTGGTTTAATAAGCATGGTGATCTGTAACTTCCTCTCCTGGAGCACTTGTTTCCCATTTCCCTCCCTCCCCTCCTTCTGTCCTTTTGCAGTATTGGAGACTGACCCCAGAATTCTGCTTATGTTGTAACAGTAAGCTACATCCTTGGCCCTATTATTTTGAGACAGGATCTCTCTAATTTGTCCAGAACTGTCCATCCTCCTGCCTCATCTTCTTGAGTTTTTTTGTTTGTTTGAGACAGGATCTCAATATGTAGCCCAGGCTGGTCTAGAAGTGATGATCCTTCTGACTCCAGCTTGGAGACCACAGGTGTGCACCACCGTGCCCAGCCTCCTGCTTGTCTTGCAAGGATGTCAATCCTACTGAATCAGGACCTCACATTTATGACCACATGTATCCTTGATTACATGTAAGGAAGGCCCTGTCTCGAATACAGTCACGTTGATGCTAAGGGTTCCTGTCTATGCTTTTGAGGAAATGCAGTTATGTCTATTACAATAGTAAACCTGATTTTAAAATTTGGGGGGTGGAGTCACCTAGCTGTGTGTTTGAGATTGGAGAGCCCCCTTTGGGAGTCTCAGCTTCTCTGTCCTAACGTGGCCAACTTTTATGGGGTTGTCAAGAGGCCGAAATGAAATTACTTTACGGGTTAAAAGTTCTTCTCTATACATAGGTAATGACTTCATTGCTCTTTCTATTACGGTGTCATCTTCAAAGTACGCAATGTGACCTTAATTTTCTTGCATCATTCTCCCATGTGTAAGAAAGTGCTGGCAGCCTCCCGGAAGGCCTAACAGGGATTCACACTCTATTCTTGCAGAAAGGGTTGGAGGAAGCTTGCAGTGAGGATATCAGTTCACAAAAGGACGTCTGTTACCTAGCTCTTCTCACAGAAGCTGCAGAACAGGCCAAGGATGCTATTGACGAGATGGATGGCCACCAGGAGAAGTTGGAGGAGGCTGATACACACAAGGGTGGAGAAGAAGGCCACGTGCCAAACCACAGCCTTAGAGGGCTCCAGGCAGACGGAGGTCCAGAGTGAACGGTCATACAAATAATTCCTAGCCCCGAGAATAAACAAAAATAGCCAATCAAGGAACTCCAATAGAAAAACACAGGGTTGGGGCTCCCCCGGTCCCCAGGTCGCAGGACTGTGCTTGTGAGGGTGACCGTTACCTGTTGGGAAGATCTTTGAATGGATAGCCAAATTTCCAAGCTTGTGTCTGATTGAAGGACGAGGTGTCGAACATACAAAAGGGACCATCTTTCAGGGCTACTCCTGAAGTGACAAAGCAAACCAAGGCCCCCAGAAGAGCCAGGCCACTTGACAACAGAGCAACAAGCATCTGTAGAGGAAGCAGGAGACACGGCTTACATGGAACTGTGATCATGGGGCCAGTGAGGTGATACAGCCAAGTCTAGCTTCTCTGGTGGCCAGGCACTCTCCCACCCTATCATGGGGTGGGGGTGACAGATTCATTTAGAACATGTCTAAGGGTATGTGTCCCTGGGTAAAGCCAAGAAGAAACTGACAGACAGACACACGGATCTGCATCTCCTCCCTGCATGGGGTCTTTGGCCCCTCCAGCAGGTTGATATCCCCTTGCTAGTCTACTGCCATCTCTGAGCTCTAGACTAGCAAAGTGGTTTTCACTTTTCTCCTCTACTTTTAAAGCCACCAAAGTCCAACTCTTGATCTCTCTTTTTCAAATCGAGCAAAAAAAAAAAAAGCGAAAAAGAGAGCAGAGGAGGAGTTGGCTCAGTTGTTAGAGGGTGCAAATTCTGTTAGTTTATCAGAAGCCCAAGGCCATAGTTCTCCTAACAGCAGCGTCAACACAACTACCTGGGAAAGCATAATTGAAATGCGGACTCTCTCCCACCCATCCCAGACATCCTGGGTCAGAAACCCCAGGTGAGACAGAGCAATTTGTGTTTTAGCAAATGCTTGAGAAAATCTGATGCTCACCTAAGAGTCACTCGCTTAGCCAGGCAGTGGTGGCACATGCCTTTAATCCCAGCACTTGGAAGGCAGAGGCAGGCTGACCTTTGAGTTCGAGGTCAGTCTGGTCCACAGAGTGAGTTCAAGGACAGCCAGAGCTACGTAGAGAAACACTGTTTCAGGGGGGAGAAAAAGAGCCACTTGCTCAGCGCCAAAGAGAACAGAGAGTAGTAAACAAAGCGCTTGTGTGTTTATAGTTAATGTTTTAGCACAGAACGCAGTTGGAGGGCTTCCCAGTGTGCGTGTAGCTGTGGGAACCAGAGCAGGTCTCATGTGGAGTCACAGTAACGGGGCACCCATTCATGTCTGAGATTGAATAAGCCCTAAATACATATGTGCTGGGTACTTCTGTCAGCTTGACACAAACTACAACAACCCAGGAGGAGAGACCGTCAACTGAGGGTTTGCCTCCATCAGTCTGGCCTTTAGGCATGTCCGTATGGAATTTTCTTGTGGGGCCTAGTCCACTGTGGGCGGCACCATCCCTGGGCAGGTGGTCCCGAAAGGCATTAGAAAGGTGGCTGACCATTAGCCTGGAAACAAGCCAATAGGCAGCAGCCCTCTACGGCCTCTTCAGTTCCTGCATCCAGGTGCCTGCCTTGAGTTTCTGCCCTGATCTCCCTCAGTGGGGGATTGTGGCCTGGAAGGTGTGAGAGGAAATAAACCCTTTCTTCCTAAGTTGTTTTGTTCATGGTGTTTACCACAGAACCAGAAAGCAGACTAGAACAATATGTATGCATATGTATGGATGACATGCATAGATATGTACATACACATACATGGAATCCAGGCTGATCACAACTATGTGACCCAGGATGACCTTGAACTCCTGATCCTCCTGTCTCCACCTTCCGAAAGTTGGTGTTAAAAGGGGTGAGCCACCATAGCCAGCTTGGGGTATTTGCAAGTCTATACCAAGGCAGCGGCAATTAATAACGTGCAAACTTATTCTGGGCTTGCCATTATCTGTAGAGTAGAATTAGATTACAAATTGGTGTCTAGATTATTTCTAATGGTAAAAAAGTCTCTGTGTGTGCTGGCATACATGCAAACAGGTGCCTGAGTGTGTGGAGGGGTGTGGAGGGGTACATGTATATGGTTTGTTCGGGTTCCTCGGTTGGTTGTTTTAGTGCTGAGAATTCACTCTAGTACCTCATGCATGCCAGGCAAATGCTCCATCACTGAGCTGTATCTCAGGCCTCTAAGAAAATATTCAACTAGCCAAGCACCAGCAGAGTGCTTCACACCTATATTGCCAGCACTGGGGAGATGAGGCAGGAGGATGACAAGTTCAAAGATAGCTCCAAGTTACACAGCGAAAACCTGTCTCAAGAAAGCCCAGACAGGAGTTGGAGAAAGATGTCTCATGGCAGCGAACACTGCCTGTTCTTCAGAGGGCCCGGGTTTTGTTCACAACACCCACCTGACTGCTCATGACCCAGTATAACTCCCATTCCAGAGGATCTGACACCCTCTTCTGGCCGCCACAGACACCAGACACACATGTGGCACACAAACACCATACACACATGAAATCAAATAATACAAATAAAAATAAAAGAAAACCCAAAATAACTAAGTAAATACATAAAAAATAGCCAGGAAAATTTCTATCAATGATATATGATTATAGTATACTTAAATTCGATTCATATTATTTAGCATGAGAGAAAATAACAGTTTATCACATTTGTGTAGATATCTGTGGTTCATTAGCCACTTCTTTCTTTGCCTTGACCACCTCTTCTTCTTCCTTACTTGTTTTGTTTGTTTGTTTGTTTTTTCAAGAGAAGGTTTCAGAGCCTGTCTTGGAACTTGTTCTCTAGACCAGGTTGGCCTCAAACTCACAGAGATCTGCTTGAGCGCTGGGATTAAAGGTGTGCGCCACCACCTCGTAGTGACCACCTCCCTTCTTACAGATGAGTCTGGAAAAATTAAGTCATTTGCCAAGAGGTTGGAGCTGTTAAAGGACATAGCTAGGCACTGACTTGCCCTCTTCCTCCAGAGCAGAGACCGTGAGAGCTGTGTTAAAGGGTGGAGCTTGGTGCTTACATGCCGACAGGGTGCGCTCTTGCTGAAGTAGCCCGTCAGGGAGATGAGAGTTGCTGCCACGAGTACCTGGAAAGCAGAGGAATGTGTTAGGAGGAGACTAAGTGGGCCTGGAGAGGTGGCTCAGTGGTTAAGAGCACTGGCTGCTCAGTCGGGACGGCTCAGGTTTGGTTCCCAGAACACACAGAAGCTTACAACCTCTGTTACTCCAGTTCCAGGGAATGGAACAGCCCCTTCTGGCCTCTGAAGGTTCCGGCACCCACATAGTCTACACATCCTTAAATATGTAGGGTCAAAACACCCATACACATAAAAATAAATAAATCTGAAAGAAGAGACCAGGGGATTTGTGTTTCCAGCTGCCGCACACAGCTGTTGAAATGAACTTGGGGCCCAGGTTGAACTTGGCCTGTTTTAACTCTGTTGGTGCTAACATCCATCTAGCCTTCCTGGTTCCAAGCTAAAACCCAGCAACCCATGTATGATAAGTCCCTCTATTCCTTGGGCTGTTTATGGACCCAATACCAATTTGTTGGAACACCCCGACCACCACCACCTCCCAGTTCTATCCCTGAAAGAGATGGGAATTCTTTGGGAATTCTCACTCAGGGAACCCTTTGCATACCATGAAACCTCCTCCCCAGAGCCCAGCACCCAGCATGGCATGCTTGCCAATGAGGCCCCTCGTCAGGTAGGTCGTATCCCAGTTAGGAAAGAGGAGTGCGATGTTGGCCCCAGCGGCAAGCAGCGATGCAGTTCCGAGGCTCAGCCCAAGGAAGCGGGAGCAGGTCCGTGAGCAGGCCACCACACGGGGAAAGGACAACATCCTGGAACGATGGGAGAGGGTCACAGCAGAGTCAGGGTGGGAGTACCCAACAGGAGACAGATGGAGATGGCTTCTGAGAACAGGTCATGGTAAGGACAGCTGAGGCACTTTTCAAACACACTGCCTTGCTAAGTCTTCCATAATAATTGGAGTTAAAGCCTCCATTTTCTGCCAAGCTTCAACTACACATATTTCCACAGCCCATTTTGTGTGTGCCCTATTATAGCCAGTAACTATTTCTCATTTTTCTTTTAAAATTTTTACATTTTCCTCAGTGTGTGTGTGCCCGCACATGCATGCACATATGTATGTGTATGTGTAGGGGCATTCATGTGACACATCACATGTGTATAAGTCAGAGAAAAATATAACAATTTTCTTTCTTTTATGATTTACCTATTTTATGTATATGGATGTTTTGTCTGTATGTACGTACATTTGTCTGCACACCAGAAGAGGTCGTCCAGTCCTCTAAGACTACAGTTATAGATGGTTTGGAGCCACTATGTGGGTGCTGGGACTTGAACCTCTGAAAGAATAGCCAGTGCTCTTAACCACTGAGCCATCCTTCTAGCCCAGAGGATAATTTTCTTTTTCTTTTCTTTTCTTTTTTTTTTTTTTTTTTGTTTTTCAAGACAAGGTTTCTCTGTGTAGCTCTGACTACCCTGGAACACTCTTTAGACCAGACTAACTGTGTATTCACAGAGATCCACCTGCCTCTGCCTCTCAAGTGCTGGGATTAAAGGTGTGCGCCACCACCGCCCAGCCCAGAGGACAACTTTCAAGAGCCTGTTCTTTCCTTACATCATGTGGGTCCCAGGGATTGAACTCAACTTGTAAGGCTTGTTGGCAAGTACCTTTACCTACTTACTTGGTCATCTCAACAGTCCAATGACTGTTTCTATTCAATAAAGCTTTTAAGGGGCCCATCAAGATGCCCATTCTCCGTGCTTAAAGTCAGTGGTATCCTTTTGATGATGTCGTTTGTTTTTTTGAGCTGGGGTCTCACTGTGTACCCTTGGCTGTTCTGGAACTCAGTGTATATAGACCAAGTTCTCAAACTCTGAGAGATATATTACCTCTACTTCCCAAGTGCTAGGATCAAAGAAAGGCTTGTGTCCCCACACCTGACTGTCAGTGGTGTTCTTACTGCTTTCCAGTATAATAAGAAAAAAAAGCCATAAACAGGAAGTAACATTATTCAAAGATAATCTGGCTATATGTAGAAAATTCTAAGCAATCTATTGAAATTACTTGAACTAATAGTTGAGTTTAGTAAGGACATAGAATAAAATATTTATACTGTATTTGATCCTTTTACAGAGGCAATGACAAGTAGAAAATTTTAATTTAAAAAGTATTTGTAATAGCACAAAACAAAAACACCTATGGTTGTGTTTAGTAGTGTGTGCAGAATGTGTATGATAACAGTTACAGAGCATTGTGAAAAAAAGGAACACCTCAATGACCCACGTCACTGTGACTGTGCATCCCTGTAGTTCAGCTATGTGGGAAGGTTAGGCAGGAGGAGGAAGACCACATGAGCCCAGGAGTTTAATGATAGCCTGGGCGAGACAGAGGGAGAGAATGACTCACTGACTATATATCCCGTCATTGTTAGAGGTTTGTTTCATTTTATTTGAGACAGGGTCTCACGAGGTAGCCCTGGCTGACCTGAACCTCACTGTGTAGACGAAGTTAGCTTTAGACTCACAGAGATCAGCCTGTGTCTGCCCTTGGGAACACACCACCAATGACACTCCCAGCCTTGTTAACGTTGACAAATGTATATAAGTGTGGGCGAGGATGAGGGGTGCACATATGTAGAGGCAATGGACAGAAGTGTCTCTGGGCATGCTCAGCTTGCAACATAAGAGTTTAAGTGAAAACAGAGGAAAGGGGTCCCCGAAGGGGAATTAACCCAAGAGTCTGCCCCTGAAATGCCAGCCTTGCTTAGTCACTAATAACTCTCGGCTGGCCTGAACATCGGACTCTGCAGCAAGAACAGAGAGGTCCTACTCTATCTAAAGAGAAAGGGGGCTGGGCCGTGGTTTGATTTCACTTCCTCTCCATGACCTTTCCCTTAGAAATCACGGACATTCTGAGAAATCCTCCCAGATACTTAAATTAGAAGATTAGCAAAGAAGTGGGCTGGGTTCCATGTGAGTAGAGACAGGCAGGATCAGGTCAAATTTGAGTTTGTTTTGACAGGGTCTCTTGTAGCCCAGGTTGGCTTAGTCCAGGTTGGCTTCCTACCTCCACCTCCCAAGCCTGGGGTCTCAGGCTCACACGTTCATGCCCCACAGGTCAAACCTCAAAGTTAGGCTGTAGAGAAGGCCCATGTTCAAACCTGAGGTGAAGGCTGGGTGAGCCAATTAAACATCAGTCACCGTCTGGGCACAGGGACAGAGTACAAATTCTGTCTGTGTCTGTTTCCTCCACCTTCCCATTCCTTTCATCCTCAGTTAACTTTAAGCAAGTGCCCCGTCTTTGCCTGGTGCTGTGCTAGAGCCTAGGGAGACAAGTGTGGAAAAACAGTCCCTTTCCTTGAGGACTATAGAGCTAGGCAGAACAGGCAAAAAGCAAGAAGGACGTGGTCTGTATTGCAAGATTGGCGCTCCTAACTGCTATGCCCTGCCGCCCTGCCGCCCTGCCATCCTGCCGTTCTTGGACATCATTTCATCGGACCCTTTCATCTTGACTTACCTGTGCCTGAAGACAAAAGTCAGTATGGGAGAACAAGAAAGTGGAGGGCACTCTGTTCAAAATGGGCCTTGGCTCCTGCAGTCCCAGCCAGGACTCCTACAGGGCCAGGCTTGCAGGGTCAGGGAGGGTCTGTATATATAGAAAGAGGTCACCTGGGCATTCGTGCGTGAGTGGGGGTGTGCCCACAGCTGCCCACAGGCTGCTGCTGAAGGATCATTTTGTCACACAGGCGAGCCCTATGCTCATGACCCACTCTCTGCTCATTTTCATGTGATCCCAAGGAAGGAAACGAGGGGCGTGACCTCATGAGCGCGATGGTTTTGAAGAGTCACTGGATGCACCGGGAGAACTACCTCAGTCTCCACCACCACCAGTGCCCCTCTCCCACACCGGCTGCACCATCTGGCTGTATCATCCTTGCTTGTAGAATCTGGACTCCGTGGGAGCAGCGGTGAGTACTACCTACCCTTCCTTCCTCCTCACCCCACTTACTTGGCCTCACAGGGCCGTTGTTCTTCATGTTCAAGCACCAGGCACCACCCTCTGGTATCACAGTCACAACAAATGTGGTCTGCTGTACTGCTAGGGGAGCTGCAGACTTGTCCTAGATAAGGTCCTAGTCAAGTCCCCCTCCCCCGCCAGATGTGGAAGCTCCCCCTGATCCTAAGAGAGAAGTGGAAACAGGAGCCCTGTCTCAAAAGCAAAAATAAAACAAAGAGTTTAAAATAATGTCGTGCCATATTAATGACAAAGATGACAACTAATATTCAAGAATTATTGTCTTTTATTTTTTCTAGAAACTATCCAAGTAAAATATTTCCCCTTAATTTTCTTTCTCATACTTAGCAGAGATAATTACAGGAGGCAGAATGCACTGTATTTGGCTCCTGGTCATAGTGACCAGCTTAAGAATTTTTAGAAAATAGAAATAAATTCACAAATTCAGGAAAGGGGGGGGACATAGAAATCTCTTTTATAATTATTATTATGTAATGTGTATGGGAGTTTTGTCTGCAAGCACATCTGTGTGTGCCCAGTACCTGTTGAAGCTAGAGGAGATGGGATCCTCTGACATTTGAGTTATAGATGGTTGTGAGCTATCGTGTAGGCACCAATGAATCAAACCCAGGCCCTCTGGAAGATCGGCCAGTGCTCTTAACTGTTTGAACCACCTCCCCAGGCCCAACCACAGACATTTTAATCACTCAATGGCCTTGTGCAATGTTTTCTGGGAACTTCAGTTCATGCAACTGGTCCTAGAACAGTGGTTCTCAACTGGGGGATCACACATGACCCCTTTGGGGTCACACAACTTTTTCACAAAGATTGCATGAAAAAATGCAGATATTACATTATGATTCATAGCAGTAGCAAAGTTACAGTTATGAGGTAGCAACAGAAATAATTTTATGGTTGGGGATATTAAAGGGTTACAGCATTAGGAAGGTTCAGAACCACTGTTCTAAAGGGGGAAGGCTGTATCTTACCTGATCTGAATACACTGAACCCAGCATGATAGTTCAAGATTCATTTTACTCCAGCACTCGGGAGGCAGAGGCAGGCGGATCTCTGTGAGTTCGAGGCCAGCCTGGTCTACAAGAGCTAGTTCCAGGACAGGCTCCAAAGCTACAGAGAAAACCTGTCTCGAAAAACAAAAACAAAACAAAATAAAAAAAAGATTCATTTTACTAATGAATGTGCCAAATAAAGTAACACACATAGTCTGGCCAGACCTTACTTCTGTTGATGAAACAAAATGACTGAGAAAACCCCTATGTGTGTGGATCTGAGTATGTGCATCACAGGCAAGCAGTTTGAGGCCAGAAGAGGGGGTCAATTCCCTCTGGAACTGGGGTTACAGGTGGTTTGAGCTGCCTGTTATGGATGCTGGGAACCAAACCCTGGAGAAGAACAGGGAGTGCTCCTGACTGTTGAGCCTTCTCTCCAGCCCTAGTTTAAGTTTTTTATTATTGTATTTATTTATTTAATTAGTTTTAAGACAAAGTCTCACTGTATAGATCTGGCTATCCTAGAGCTTACCTTGTAGACTAGGCTGGCCTCAAACTCACATAGATCTGCCTGCTTCTGCTACCCTAGTGCTGGGATATAAGGTGTGCGTCACCATCCCGTGGGGGTCTCTACAAACACCAGGGTCCCAGCAGATCCATGTGAGGCGAGAAGGAAATCCAGTTCAACATATCTTAGTTAGCTGGTGTTAGCTCAGACTTCTAGAGTCTGATGCCAGGCAGTTTATTGTAGGCATACTGAAATACAGTACAATTTGGGGAAAATTTCCTGGCGTAGCACAATCCTCTGTGCATAAGGAGGCATAATTACCCCAACATTCTTCTCAGTTCATGTCACTTCTTCCATGAAGATGGGTTCTAGAAATAAGCTATATTCTCCTAAAAGCCTAAGGGAGAATCTGGTGTGGTCTCCATCATACAGATAGTGTAGAAAGCACCTGGGCTATTAGCCACCTCCAGTCCTGGTTGTGGGAGCTTGGGGGTGCCCCTGGCCATACAGATAAACAAAGGTCACCTAATCTATTAGCCACCCCCTGGTCCTGTTGTGGGAGCTTGGTATGGTCTGGTTGTACAGATAGCATAGATCACCAGGCTATTAACTACCTCCATTCCCAGGGTTTTAGATGGAAAAATAGGTTATTTATCTTTCCTGTTGAGGAGACAATTTTGTATGTTTAACATTCCTGATTCCCCTAGTGCTAACCTGTGAGCACAAGGATCTTTATGTTCCCATCAACTTCCAACTAAGTCTTTTTAGCTGTATACCAGCTGTGTTTTTCTCTTCATTGTCCTGGTAACTACCTAACCTTACCTTAGTCTCCTTTGTATTGGGATTAAGGTGGTCTCCATATGCATTATGTAGATGTTTATATATGTAAACTTGTACATGCCTGTAGAAATTTTCATTAAACAGAACCTAAGTTGGGTATGATAGTATGTGCCTGTAGTCTCTGGTACACAAAAGGCTGAGGCGGGAGGACTATCAGCTTGGGCAACACAGTGAAGTGACCACTCTAAAACTAAGTACAGCTTAGTCTTCATTTCATTATAAGGGGAAATAATTTAGAGCTTAAGCTAATTCCCCATCTTCCCAGAAATTTGAAATTCAATAGAGATACCAGGCTGAGTATAACCATCCTGGCAAGAATGAGAATATTTTCTCCCCCAAGACAGTGTTTCTCTGTGTAGACCAAGCTGGCCTCGAACTCACAAAGATCTACCTGCTTTCCCTTCCCAAGTGCTGGGGTTAAAGGTGTGTGCCACCACTGCCTGGCTTGTGAGGAGTAACAAAGCATGACCTGTAGAATAAGGGAAAGGGCTATAATTAGCTTTAAATCGTAAAGAGCAGAGTTGAGTGGGGAGCTTGTAATGACAGCTGGGTCACTGCTCCTTACGGTCAATTTGTGACAACTATGATTAATCTTACAAACAACACAACAGAGAAACTATACACTGCAGGCTGTCAAGAGGGCTCAATGGGCAAAGGTACTTGCTTTCAAGTCTAAAGATCTCTGGGGCCCACATGGTGGAAGAGAACTGATTCCTACAAGTTGTCCTCTGATCCCCACACAAGTGCTGTGACACTTGCACACCCACAAAATAAACGCAACTTTCAAATTTTTATAAACAAACTACATACATACTTGCAAACAGGTTTACAAAGGCCAGAATTAGGTCAGTTTCCTCATCCAGCTCAGCTTTGGGAAGCATCAGAGCGCTGGTCACCATCCTTTCACGGATGTGTGAGCCTCAGACTTTGGCTCACTTAGCCAGAGCATTTGCACATCAGATTATGAATAGGGCTGGGGTGGGAAGGATAATGCCATAGAAGGCTTGTCAGGCTGGAAGGCCTGGAAAAAAAACAAGTCAGATATTCCATTCTCAGGGTACTGAGGTGGGGTCTGAGACAGGAGAAGGGGAAGTTAAGACAACAGGATTCGAAGGAAGGGAAAGAGGAAAAGACAGGCCCAGCAGGCCAGCTGTTTTCCAGTCTTCTTCAGAGTGACTAATCCTCCTCCGCTAATAGCTGACAGAATAGAGCACATTCCTTTAATTGGAGGGAGAAAAAAAGGAAGTTTCAAGAGGTTGAAAGAGACACCACTGGTCATTTGGGTGTTTTCCTTCCTTGGTATAAAAATACTGAAAACTTAAGCCCACTCAAGCTTGGCTTCATTCCCAGCACACTAAAACTTTTGGTCTCTCTCTAGTGAACACCTCACTGACCCCTTTACTCAACTCCTGCTGCATTAGATGTAGATCCACATCCTCCCTTAGTTCCTTGCTCCCTGCATCTCTCCCCCTCCTCTAGCTGTACCTCCTGGACGGTCTCTTTGCAGGGTGCTCCTTAGGCTTTGGACCTTCACTTCCCCTCCAGGGAATCTCGTCCACTCTCAGCATTGAGCTCCACCTATACTGCTGTTTCTTGGCTCTAACTCCAGTTCACCTCTCCCACTAGCTTGATTCTTGAGTCGTTTCCCACACTGTGCCTGTGAATAGAAGCTAACACATGGAGAAAGTTTGTTCTTGCCAATCATGTCTGATCCCACCTGTCAAACAGTTCTTTTTTCTCATCATCTCAGATCTAACTGCAAACTTCATTTTCTACTTTCCAATGCCTTTGAAATACACAGGAGTCTCCAAACCACCCCCTGCACTCACCACACGCCCAACTGGCTCCCTCGGAACCTCAAATTCTCTTTCCCTCTCCACATTCTTTGCATTCATTCTTCTGCTCTTGATTAGTTTGTCAGCCTTCAGGTCAGGTCTCAGCATGAAAATGAACTCAACAGGCTACCCTCTTCCTATCCTGGGTACTAAACCTTGAATTGGGTAGACAGCACCTTACCAATGCTTATTATCCCTATCCCCTCAATATTCTAGTAAAAATACCTCCCCCCACAAGGTTCGTTTTCATACCTTGGCAAAATCTGTGGCTTCACGCATTCCTTGAGGACAGGGACTACGTCATTTTACCACCTTCTTACACCGTTTTTTTTTTCTGTCCACTTTTTTTTTTTTTTTAAAAAAACTTGTTTATTTCTACGTGTATTGGTGTTTTGCCTGCATATATGTCTAAAGATGCCAGATCTCCTGGGACTGCTGTTACAGACAGTTGTGAGCTGCCATGTGGGTGCTGAGAATTGAACCCGGGCCCTCTGGTTAAGAGCACTGGCTGTTCTTAATCACTGAACCACCTCTCCAGTGCCCTGTTGCTTACTTTTGAGACAAGGTTTCATTATGTAGCCCAAGATGGCCTTCAACTTATAGCAATCGTTCTGCTTCAGCCTTCAAACTTGTAGGAATCACAGATGTTTTGGAACATGGCAGTCTGGCACTTTGGACACTAACAATCAAAAAAAAAAGAGAAATACAAACTGACCCTTGGTGGGTTAGACAAAACTATAATGTCTATTATACAACATGACCATATCTCCTGACTTTTTTGCCCATTTAGTAATTATTTTCCCTTCATTTGTTTAAATGAAGTTTTTAGCTTTTTTTGTTTTTGAGGTAAGAGCTTATGTAGCCCAGGCAGGCACCAAACTTGCAATGTAGCTAAAGATGACCTTGGACTACTGATGTCTCTGCCACCAAGTGCCAGGACTACAAGGAAACACCCATAATGTCCATCTCAGCTGATTTTCATCATTATTGGTCTGAAAGAGTAAACACTTCATTGCCCAAATTTATTAAATATATAAATGCATTTTCAAGGCTTATAGCTAACCTACTGCTTTCAGAACACTTTAACTGAAATGTTCACTATATTACTAAGGATGGAGAAAAACAAGAGCAAAACCATCTGACGAATACAAACCAAACTTTGTCAATGAAACCAAACGTCTTAGTTTTTGTTTGTTGGTTGATTGGTTTAGTTTGGTTGTTTAAGACAGATTCTCTCTATTGCCCCCCGCCCCCGTGTTAGAACTAAAGGTGTACACCACCATGCCTGGCTGTTTTTTGAGAGAGTTTTTTAGGTAGCCCTGGCTAACCTTGAACTTGCTATATAGCCCAGGCTGGCCTTGAACACCTGATCCTTCTGCCTCAAAGTACTAAGAAAGCAAGTTTCTAAAAACACATGAGAATTTAAGGACAAACTTTGGAATCTGAATTACATAAATGAAAATATCCATTACTTGACAAAAACAATGACACCAAAAACTAATACTGAAAAGTTTTTGTTTTTATTTCCAAGATCAAATATTATAACAGGACATTTACATGTATTTATAAAAATGCAGCAATTAAATTTATAGATAAGAGGTTTCCTTGAGTTTGGTCCCTCTCTCAGCATAGTGAGCTGATGTCTTCAAAAGACTTCTTCATTCCACTCCCCTTCCTCTCCCACCCTGCTGTCCCACCCACCCACCCCAACTCAAGTTGCAATATTAATATAAAGCAACTGGGTACAACACATCGAATATTCACAATTTGGTACAGCCCAAACCAGGAAATCATCAACAGAGAAATCCTGACTTTAGAAAGCATTTGCCTATAGCCTATGTGTGTCCACGGATATGTCACAGCCAAGTGTCTAACATGTCCTACGTTCAGAGCAGTGGAGCCCAGTGTGTCTCAGCCAGGAGTTATAGCTCCTGCCTCCGTGTGCCTTTTGATTTCAGGCTCCTCTAGCACTTTACAATCACATGAATATCTGACAAAAACTTCAGTGGATGGTGTAATTTCCCCTTTCCACTGGTCTCAAAGCCTTCATTCCAATTTGGAAAGCATTCTAACAATAAATGATCTCCTAGTACTGTGGAATTAATGCCCAGAAACCTGAAAACTAAACACCCATAGTAGGGAGCACTGATCTGAAACATACCAGAGGAACTAGCTCTGTCCACTATTTTCTTGGATTCAGCAACAAGCTGAACTATAGATTAAATTTAGAACCTGTATAAGAATTCAAATCTCAGTAAGACCACCACTTTGTCCAGGGCAAACTGAGCACACAAACAGCCCAGGAACACTGTGTTAAGAACTGCTAGAAAAACACTTGTAAAGTAAATACTCCAAATTGGCTTCAATTACCTCTTGATAAGAAAGGAAGTGAGGTTTGGAAAAAGACATGAGAGACATGTTTAAAAACACAAATAGCGAGATGTGCCAGAACTGGGCACCTCAGATGATTCTAAATGCACTGTTCAAACTGAACTCCTACAAAACATGCAAAAATCACAAATACTCCAAAAGTTTCCACAAAGCAACACTTACTAGAAAAAGGACTTTCTTAACAGTTAGGAGAAAGGGAAAACAAAACAAACAAAAAAAGGTCTAGATGCTCAGAATTTGTAAGTAACCAACAGAAAAATTGTTTGGGAAAAAAGAATTCTTAGGAGTGAAAAACTTATGTTCAATATTCATGTCAACACTTAGAGCACCCCAAAGTCTACCTATGACGACAGTTATCAAACGGCACTCATCTCTCTCCACATCTGAGGCTGGAGGTTATCTCATAGCTGTCCTGTCTACTTGCCAGGGGCTACGAATAGCCTTTATGAACTGGAGGGGCACAAGTCTGCCAAAGCAACATAAGCAGCGCCCATCATAGGCTTGTCATGACAGAACAGTGGCGGCCACAGGCTCCTTTCTCTAATTAGCTGGTAAAGCTGGGCGCTCTCTGGAGGCAGCAGAACAACACAGTTAAAGTATATGATTAGGTTCATAAGCCTATTTGCATTTTGAATCACATCATTTAGTATTTATTGATATTTTATTGGTAAGAACACAGCAACTGTGAGAAAAATCACACCATAGACTCATTTTGTTGAAAACAAGGTATCCAATTGAATATAAATATTCAAGTCATTAGCTTGAAATTCATCCTGGGACACACACTGTAACATCAGCAATCTTGACACAAGGAAGAAACCAGCACAAGATCCCAATCAGTTAAGATTCCCAAATGAGCCCATGAATAAAATTAAAGAATTCTGAGAGAGGGAAAATTTCAGGCCAGAATTTCTCACTTAAAATAGTCCCCATTTTTTAATAATCAATAACTGACTCTTGCTATCCTAGATTAAAAACTGTTCTTCTTAGTAATGCTGGGGAATCCAACCCAGAAAGCTCATAGCTTTCTCTCTCTTGGAGACAGGTGATTAGGCATTACCTATTGCCCCAGTTTAGCTTGGGCTCTTCTTCCCATTGGAAAACCTAAGTGACCTTAAAAGGCATATAAAACCTTAGAGCAATTTAATTGCTAGTAGTAGTACCATTATACAATAAAGGTCTGCTGATAACTGCCAAAGAATTAAGTGCAATGATGTAACTTCCCATACTTATGTGGCTGTTTCTTAGGCAAAATACTATCACTGGTATTCACATCTCTAATTATGGGAGCTGATCTCTAAAACAAATGTTTTATTTTTATTTACTTTGTATGACTATTTTGCCTAAATGTATATTTGTGTACCACGTGCATACCTAGTGGCCTCAGAGGTTAGACAAGGGCATCGGATTCCTTGGGACTGTGGATGGTTGTGGCCTACCATGTGGGTATAGGAAAATAAATCTCTGCAAGGGTAGCATGTACTCTTAAGTGCTGAGTCGTATCTCTGGCTCTGTAATTTCTGGCTTCTTATAAAATAAAACATAAACTCACTATATAAACCAGTAATTCCACATCTCACTGTTTTCCTCCACAGTAGTAAGACCTGTGTTCATACAGACACTTGTTTGTAGTACTATAGTAGGTTTAATTATAATTCTTGAAAGACTGTATTTAGTTGGAGCTAGAAGAGTATTGTGACGTACAAATACATGCCACAATAAAGTACAGGTATATTCAATAAAGGATGAGGCAAGGAGAATTTTATTTTTGAGCCAAGATCTTGGAACATAACTTCACACTGACATGGAACTACCAATCCTCCTGCCTCAGCTTCCTATGTATGCCTAGTGACCTCTGATTCAGAAGAGTTGGAGCCCCCAGAATTGGACTTACAGACAGTTGTGGGCTGCTATGTGGTTTCTGGGACTCAAACCCAGGACTTCTGCAAGGACAAGTGCTCATCTCTCCAGCTCCACGAGCTAATTTCTGTTAACTTCTTCACTATGTTTAATCAAGTAATTAGTGCATATGGAAAACCCAAGTTTGTTTTGGGGCTATAGGTATAAGGGCCATATTAAAAACATAGTCAAAATTAATCAGGTTAAGCCAGGTGTATTGGCTTGTACTTATAACCCCAGAAGAGCTCAAGACCAACCTAGGCTACTGAGTATGCTTTGAACTAAGTACTGGTTCAGCAGTTGTGTTTTTAAAAAACAAAATGTTTATGAGAATGGTGAGGTTTAGGTAGGGCAACCAAAAATCTACAAATAAACAAACTACCTTGGGAGGCTTATTATAAGAGTCAGCCATTCTCTTACTTGGAATGTGAACTCTCCTTAGGAAGGAAAGAAGCTGTAAAAAGTATATCTGCCTCAAAATATTCCCTTCTATATTAATTTATAAAAATAGGAGAAGCCGGGTGGTAGTGGCACACGCCTTTAATCCCAGCACTCGGGAGGCAGAGGCAGGTGGATCTCTGTGAGTTTGAGGCCAGCCTGATCTAGAGAGTTCCAGGAAAGGCTCCAAGGCTAAAAAACCCTATCTCAAAAAAAAGAGAGAGAGAGGCAGGCCGGGCGGGGGGCGCGCCCGCCATCCCACCCCGCGCGCGGCAGGCGCAGGCGGGCCGATCTGAGTGCGATACAGGCCAGCCCTGCAAGAGATAGCTACATCCAGTGCACCAAACAAACAAAAAAAAAAAAAAAAAAAAAAAAAAAAAGAGAGAGAGAGAGACTATATATTAAAGCTTAGAAATACAACTTTAAAAAACACAGCCAAGAGTATTAAATACTATGACTAATGTTTGGAGAAATTAGGTAAGGAATGAAGAAAAGATAGGTATGGTGCCTAACTGTAATCCAAGGAGGATCTGGAGGGTCAAGGTCATGTTCAACTACACAGTTGTGTAAGAGGCCGACCTGATCCAGACAACCAGGACTACTTACAGAAACTGTGGGGGTGGGGGGTGGGGTGGGGAGAGGCTAGCCTGAACTACGTGTGTTTGAAAACAAAACAAAATAGACAAAAAAGAGAATGGAGAAGAAAGATTAAAAGGTTGTTTCACTTCAGGGTTTCATCATATCCTAGGCACCTAAGATCTTTAATGGAAAAACTAACCGAGGCTATAATAATCTCTGCTCTTAAAAATAAAAAAGCCAAATACCTTTTAATTCTAAGCTGTCTCATTACCAGGACTAACACAAAGCCGAGTCTAAAATACAAATAATCATCAATGAAATACTAAATCTCTGTATTACAGGAGAAATTGATATATTAGAATGGTACTCTTTGGTTATTTTGAGTTCTAAAGAACATTCCCGCCCCATTCTAAAATGTGAACTAGGGATTCTAAGCTTCACAGTAAACAACTGAAATATCAAGTAAGGCAAACCAATAATGTTGAATATTCGTTCACTGCTCAATGGCCTTTAGGTATCTGTTCAAGGACAGGTGGTTACTCAGGTGGTAGAGACTGAAAGCAGCAGCCTACTCATTAAGGCTTAAGCTGCTGGAAAAGTGTGAGCCCGAGAGGCTGATTCTTCCTATTTTCATTACTTTTCAAGTTTTTAGTTTTACACAAGGCATTACTCATAAATTTGTACTCCATAATTTACTACTAAGTAAACAAATGATCTCTAAACAGTGTGACAGTACAAAGATCCACTCTATAGGACAAGAACTATTTTTAAACATCAGCTTAATGGAAATCTTGAAAAGGTTCTATCTGCCCAAACCAAGTATGAATTTCACAACTTACACAACTGCTGAGCCAGTACCTAGCTTAAAGCACACAAATTCAGCTCCAGTGCTGGGGACATCCGCTTCACATTCACTATGTTTCAGTCATTCTTAAAACTCAGTGGGCTTACAGCATTAAGTTTAAAAAAAAAAAAAACTGGCTGTTTAAAGATCATTAGATCTGTATACTGTACTATGCTATGTGATTTCATCATCACAAAGCAGATTAATAAGAGATTGGGTAAAAGATACTTGGACAGGAAAAAATGAAAGGAACTGATTAACAAGTACGCTTTTAACACTTTAATTAGTCTGCGAATGATATAAAATAGACCAGATGCATAATACTTTGGGGATATTTTTATCTGTAAGGGCTATGATTCCAAGCATACTTTCTCCTTGAGGCTAATTCTACTAGTAGTTAACCCTATCCTTCTCCACTCATGTCAAAACTTAAAAACATCTAAAGTCCTCTAACTGAAAAGACAGAACTAATCTAGTCTGATTCTGTTTTTCTTTTTTCTCGATTTTTCAAACAAGAAATTCGAAAGTCAGAGAAAAAAAGTAACTTGCCAAGATAACGAGAAGCAAAGTTGTTACCCAAGTGTACTAAGCCCACCATGTACTGTACCCAAGGAGAGAAATCCTGCCTTCATTTTTCAGGAGCCCTCCGGCATTTTTCTCTAGTGTTCAAGTGAGATTCCTGATAATTAAAGAATTTCTAGTACTGGAGTTTAAAATTCTTTATTATTTGGACAAAGGTCTTTACTTACAGACAAACTTAATGCTTCAAATCTAGTATTTTAAAGAGGCAGAGTCAAGAATGAGCCACAGTACCTGGCTTGCTATTGTCCATTTTCTTCTCTGGGAGAACACCCCTAATTAAATCTACACTATCCTTCCCTCCTGAGTTCCTATTATCACAGTTCAACCCTGAAAAAGATAACACTCACCTTTCATGTATACAGATGATTCCAAAATTGGATGAAACAGTTCAAAGAGATCTTAGCTTTCAAAATATTTCCGATGTTTGACTACAGACTCAATAGAGTGCTAATACAGTAGAGTTGTATGCAGGACAAAACAAAAAGGTATAAAAACAAAGGTTGTTCAATAACCTATCATGAATAATCTATCAGAAAAGATAATTGTATTTTCTTTTTTAAAAAAAATCTTTCTATGGTTTCCATCTATTCTTGGCAAATAATGCTGCAGTCATTTTCCTTACTGAATTATTTTTTAAAAAACAATGGATAACTGTGTTTAAAATGGCATAATTAAGATTTTATAGGGATAGACAAATCCCACAATCTTGACCCTAACTATCCCTTCCAGCTTTAAGAAAACAAAAACCTTTAGTTGACAAAGCTGAATAATAAGATGATCTTAGAATAAAGGGACTCCAACTGACGTAGGATAACATACCACACGAGGGAGAAAAAACAAAATCTGGGTTCTAATTTTAATTTGGCCCTTACCAGTAACGACATATTGAACAAGCTGTATGAATCCCAGTTTTCTTCCTCATTTATAAATGAGTAGAACATATTGTGTAGGGATTGCATGAAGACTGAAAAAGGAAACACACACGTTGCACACAGCACACGCTAGCTGCTCACAACCAGTCCTACTGTGCCCTCAGCCGGCACTGTGCTCTCAAGTTCAGACAGCATTTCTCTCATGAGTTTTCCTTCCCTTCCCTTCTCAAGTTTATCGTGTCCCTTTCCTCCTTACTTTAAAAACTTCTGAGCTGTTTCTACTACCTATAGGGAATCACTATGTTTAACTAACACAGACTTCATTTGACTGTCCAGTAAAAGCTTAGCCTTGAAAGAAAAACAACATGCAGAAGAACAAAGAAAAACTCCTTACATATATTAAATACTTGAGCAAGGCAATATTCCATTTATTTTTCTGATGTATATCCATAACTCTTCCTCTCATGGGCCAATCACACTACTGCTCAAAATGAAGTAAAATCCCCTATAGCTCATCATCCTGATTAAGCTTGATAAACGTGTAATGCCCTGTCTCTTAACTCACATATATACTCAGTCATCTTAATTTCTCATAAATGGATTTGCCAATGCTAAGTACAAAAAAAAAAAAAAAAAAAGGCTGCATACTGCACACACCATTCCACTCTGAACATCCTGCCTCAGGTTCTCAAGGCAGGTTACTCTATAAAGAACCGAATAAAAAGGACAAGAGAACGAAGCAGAGTCCTTGAAGGGACAACTCTTGACTGGTTTGGGCTTTAGCTGGGACTGTGCTGGGAGTGGAGATGGTGCCAGCATAGCAAAGATGAGAATGCTCTCACTTTTACCCTGTGGCTCCCGGAGGCTTTAGGCTGCTTACCTTGACTATTAGTTTTGTGCATTTGAGAGTATACAGCTCCATTCCTCAGACAGCCAGTTTTTATTCAAGTTCAGAGCTACAACTGAGGAATTAACATGCTTGCTCAACAAATCCAAACTGTTAGTTAAGCCTCAAGCGCTATAAAAACACCAAAGTGGTATTATTCAGTCACCAATCTAAAGAGAGAACTTTGACTCAAAGTATAAATGAAATTGTAATTATATAAATATATTTATAAATATTTATACAATTATATACTTATACATAAGCACTTACACAGACTTAGAAAAAATGTAAGAACATTAATTCAAAAGGACTCACTGAAAAATAACAGAATTTCCCATGATTTCCTTGAGGAGATACATAACCCATTCTTTAGGGAGGTCCCTCAAAATCCAACCATTAACAACCATAGTCTATCATCGCACACTAGCAACATACTAGATCTCTTTAGCTTATCTTTTTAATCCCCTAGTTAGCAAGAGAGCAATCTGCACGTACACAGGAACCCAAACGTCTCTGAGCAATCACAATTTATGTTCCTCAAGTACAAGAATCAATCGAAATCTCCGATTGACAAGACAGGTCATTCTATAGAAATGGTTTTATAAGCAGTTTCAAGTTTTATTTTCCCACCAATCACTACTGTTCTGCTGGAGCACTCTATTTAAAAGCTCAAGGAAAGAACTGAGCATAGAATAAAGCTGATGATAATATAGTGCTATATAAACTCAGGTGGCCTCTGCTAAATAATACTGAAAAAAAGCTTTCACCAAATACAACGTGAATGTTGACTTGTTGGCAGAAAAAGACTCACATCTGACGGTTACTGGTAATGTCCCTCTTACTAACTGTTGTCTTATGAACTGGGTTTTAAGGTCTTCCTATCAGAGACTTTCAGTTTTAAGATTTTATAGAATAAAACAGCATGAGGAATTAAAGTCATTTAGTTACCAGAGCATTTTAGAGTATTTCCAATTGGGGGGTAAAAAACCAAAATCACTATTTCTAATCAAAAAAACATCGCTAGCAACTCTCAGCTGCAGGTCCCTCCGCCCTGCCCACCCCGCCACCCTCCCACCCCCGGGACATACCTAAGTATGCCTTAAGCACATAGGACAATCAATAACCATAGTGTTTACAATTATAAGCCATTGTATACATGATTACTGAACACCTGCCTTCCTACAGAACACTATAGACTCAAACAATGAAAACAAAGGAACTAATTGGCTGTGCAGGCAAAAACAGCAAGCACCTTCCTAGCCCAGACACAAGATGCTCACTAAAGGTTCATCCTAGAACTGGAAAGAAGAATATAACAGAGTAATAATAAAGAAACTGTCTCAGGCTAGGACACTGAAAGCCACACTGTGCTACACACAATACACTAAGCACTCATTCTGCCAATAACACACATCATGGAAATAACTCTTGTAACTAGAAGATGGGAATCCTGGAAAGAAATTTTAAATATGATGAGCAATAGTATAAGGGGATCTTTTCCCACAAAAGCCTGGATATTTCATTAAGAGAACTTCTCATATGAAGAACAAAATGCATGTTAAGAGAATTTCTTTTACCTACCAAAAATGGGAGCCGTTTTTAATTCTGATTCTAGCCATTCTGTGTCATAAGAGTCTATAGTTAACATCACTAGATACCAAAAAGGTGCCACAAAAGAGACCACTTATTAGGACACACATTTCCTGTTGCCAGTACTGGGAGAGATCTTATCTTTACACTTTCATTTGGTCACATGTGATAAGAAAGAAAGTGATAAAAGAAGAAAATCACAGAGGAAGAGGAGAGAAGGAGAAGCAGGAAAGACACTAATTGCAGGTGACAGAAAGAAAGAAAGGAAAGGCAGGTGACTTGCTTGTCCAGCTTTGGCTCTATAGTCCTATGAGCCAAAATGCATACTTAGTGACAACATGGTATCTCACAGGAAAAGGGAAGAAGGGGTAAGCTGAGAGAGGTCAGGTCATGGTGTTAATTTCTTTCCTGTACAAAGACAGTCTCTTGAGGACAGAGGCCTGCCTCTTGTAAGGTAATGTCATAGTCCAGATGAGAGAGCTTCCTCCGAGGGAAGTTGGTAAGAAGTTCAAAACGTTCATTTGGATATCCTTTAGATTGGACGTGCTTCACCAAAGCCTATAAAAAACAAGAGTAAGACAAAACTGTTAGCTGAAAATAACACCATGCTGACTAATGTATAAGAATACTCTATTTTTGCCAGGCGGTGGTGGTGCATGCCTTTAATCCCAGCACTCGAGAAGCAGAGGCAGGCAGATCTCTGTGAGTTCGAGACCAGCCTGGTCTACAGGGCTAGTTCCAGGACAGCCTCCAAAGCTACAGAGAAACCCTGTCTCGAACCACCCTCCCCCCCCAAAAAAAGAAAAAAATACTCTATTTTTATCACATTAGATAAAAGTAAGTTATTTAGATAATCAAAGCTTATTTATAGAAGGCCAACAACGCTTTGTCCTAGTGTGCTGGTCTGCTGGTCTTAGTTCACAGGTAGGGGTCTTTGGTGTCCCTGTTAGTGACGAGATCAGAAACATGTCTTACCTGAGGCCACACATGGCAAGGCATGCTTTAATCCCAGCATTATAAAAATGTATTGGTCGATCTCTATGAGGTCATATTGATCTACATTTGAATTCCAGGCCAGCCAAGGTTACATAGTGAGACTGTATCAAAAAGGGGAACAAATCCTACCTGAATCTTGGGGGTGTTGAGTGTCTGTTGTAGTGTATTAAGAATATTTTTTCTCAGATGGGCGGGGTGGCATGCACCTTTAATCCCAGTACCTGACCATCCTGGATAAAGGAAATGGTTCATATCACAGGTGATGGAGTGGGATGGTGGTTTCATTGTGCTATTCAGAATGAAATGTAATTTAAACTTATGAATTGATTCTGGAATTTTTCATTTAACATGTCTATACCACAGTTTGTTGAGAGAACTAGGAGGTTCTCCTCTTCCCTCTGTCCCATTAGACAGTAGTAGCATTCTGGCATGGGCCAGCAACTACTATTTGTCAGTCAACTTTCTGGTTTCAATTCCAATGTCCCCAAAGGCACATGTTCTGAGCTTTTAGGAGGTGGAGCCTGGCTGGCAGAGTAGGTGACCACAGGTAGGCCTTGAAGGTCCTATCCCTCCCTCTGGCTCTGGTCTAGTTCTCTACTCCCTGACTCACAGCCACATGAACAAGTCTCTAGCTCCCATCACTAGAGAGGGAGCCTCTGCCATGCTCTCACTACCATGCATATCCTGCTCTGCTGGGATGAAATTTCTTAGAAACCATGAGCCAGAAGAAACCCTTCCTCCCTTAAACTTTTTTTTTTTTTTTTTTTTTGAGACAGGGTTTCTTTAAACTTTGGAGCCTGTCCTGGAACTAGCTCTTGTAGACCAGGCTGGCCTTGAACTCACAGAGATCCGCTGCCTCTGCCTCCAGAGTGCTGGGATTAAAGCCATGCGCCAACACTGCCCAGCCTGCCTTAAGTTGTTTCTGTCAGGTATTTTGTTGCAGAAATGAGGAAAGTGACTAACCCCAGGCGTAGTGACAGGCTAGAAATGGGGACCACCCACAGGTTATGCTGGTAAGATCAAATTTCTTTTCTAGCACTTAGGTCTTTAGAAGCTCCCAGCAGGTGCTGTCATGTGCAAACCAAGGAGTAAAGAAAACTTATAGGTATACAAAAAGGGTAATGGAATAAAATAGAGAATCACAAAAAAAATTCTAACAGACCACAGAAGAGATACAAAAGAACCTTGGTTCCTAACTACTTTGTAGTAACAGCTACTACTAAGAAACCCAAGATCCCCACTATAGTCTTCAGATAAAACTACTACTTCTTTTCTAGAAGTCAGTGTTTACCCACAGAAACACAGAACTGAAAAGCCTTGGTTGGCCTGTGACTTGCCTAAAAAAATTAGAAGAAAATAAACTAATTAAAAATACGACAGCAGCTCATATTTATAATTCAAACACTTGGGAGGCTAAGCTAAGACTATTTTAAGTTCCAGGCTAGCCTGGGCTGTGAAGTGAGTCCCCCCACCTCAAATACCACCACAGCCTTAATTCTAGCATTTGGGAAGCTGAGGTAGGCAAATCTCCTCTGAGCTCCAGGCTACTCAGGGCTATATAGTGAGACCCTGCACCAAAACAATCAAACAAAAAACCAAATAAACCAAAAAAAAAAAAAAAAGTTAAAAAAAATACAACAAACTCCTCTCCCCCTCAAAAAACTAAGACTCTTGACAATGAAGTTTTGATTTAGATATCAGATACCCTACATCTATGTCAGAGAGTTGAGCAATATCTACTTGACTTCAATTTTCTATGGTCTCTAGGATAAGGGTATAGAATAGTGGTAGGGTCTGTTTAGCATGCATTAGGTTATGGGTTTAATCCCTAGCACCATGAACAATCAGTTTCTTTGCTTTAAGCAAATGTTTCAGTGAGATAAACTCACCAGCAGTTTAGCTTGCTCTGGAAGAGTGATCTGCTCCCTTTTTCCATCTGGGTACCGCAGCATTAGCTGTGCTTTTGGTCCTAAGGAAGAGTTATACACACATAGGTGTTTAATATGGGAGATTAACTAAAGCAAGTTATTTAGTACATTCAAGTTTAGCAAGTAACCCACCATTTACATCTATCCCCTCCACTATTCCATCTGACTTTTCGGGTGACATCTCCAAGAGCTCAGGATCCATGGCTGGCAATCCTTGATGGTTTGTGGCTGTGCCAGGCTCAGTTCTGGCTGGGGGCTCAATCAGTGGCCTTCTGTTCTCCTCTTTTCTATGCCCCAGATCTTTATGAGGAGACTTTCTGGACTTAGCAAGATTCTCTACCTCCTCTTCTTCATCAGAGCCACAAACTGATATGAATTCCTCACTTCCAGAAAAAAGTTCTGATTCAGATTCTTCATCTGAGCGGTTATCCTGCTTTGCCTGTGCTGAGTCAAAATGTGTCTCCTGCAGAGAGGCTCTGATGGCAGCTTCCAGCTGGCTGTCTTCACTGGCATCTATGAGGCTCTCCTATGAGGTGTAGTCAAAACACAGGTGGAAAGAATAACAGTTAAACCAAAAACCACTCAAATAGGATATAAAAAACATACAGTCAACAAGTCACTATAATTTTCTGCTGAAGCAGAATCTGTCTCTTGTACAATGTGAGATCATGGACTTCTTACCAGAAAGTAAAACTGGAATGGCTACTTTAAAGGCAAAAATAAAAGACTATCATTAAACTGAATATGATGGACATACCTATAATGCAAGCATTCATGAAGCAGAGGTGGGGGATTGCTCAAAGTCTGAGGCTAGACTGTGCTACAAAGTGAAACACTGTTTGAAACACAAATAAGCAACACAAAGATCTCATAGTACCTAGTGCACTAATGTTTAAAGCCCAGGCATTTTTGGCATCAAAATGAACAAAGCCAAGAAAATAGGTTACAACTTTTTGTTTAAAAAAAAAACCTCAAGGCTGGGCGGTGGTGGCGCACACCTTTAATCCCAGCACTTGGGAGGCAGAGGCAGGTGGATCTCTGTGAGTTCGAGACCAGCCTGGTCTACAAGAGCTAGTTCCAGGACAGGCTCCAAAGCCACAGAGAAACCCTGTCTCGAAAAAAAAAAAAGAAAAGAAAAGAAAA
>JAQHUG010000063.1:3706211-3716881 GCA_028555095.1 Dicrostonyx torquatus
AAAATAAATAAATAAATAAAATGATTAAACATCAGAAAATGCCTCCTTTGCTTATCATTAAATGTAATGACTCTTAGCATTCAAAACAAGAAAATATGATTACCAAGATATGACATAGTGGTATGCCATACCAATCCTCCCGGGATTTAACACTTGGGAGGCTGAGGTAGGAAGTTTGCAAGTTTGACTTCCAGCATGCAGCATACAGTGAGATAGTCTCTCAAAAACAAAACAAAACAAAAATCTAAGGGAAAACATTCAGGGTGTATATGGATAGATTAAATTCTTGAAAGCTTGGTAATAAAGATTTTCATTATAATAATGAGAAATGCATATTCCTTTTATTTACATTATTTATATAAATATATTATTTTATTTATACCTGTTATGTATGTGTACGGCTATGCAGCTAGTGTGTACACATTTAAGTCAGAGAACAACTGGCAAGAATCTGTTCTCTCCTTACACCACAAGGGTTCTAGAGATTACTCAGGTCAACAAGGTTGGAAGATGTATCAACCTGAGCCACCTAACAGCCACAGGAATGCAAATTTCTAATCTTCTCTTGTTAAAGTTTTGAATATCACAGATTTTTCTCTTTTTCTTGGGGAGGGTAGGGGGGGCTCAAGACAGGGTTTCTCGACTATACAGAACAGGCTGGCCTCAAACTCAAGAGTTTAGAGATTGGCCAGCCTCTGCCTTCCAAGAGCTAGGATTAAAGGCATGTGTCCACTGTCCACACAGACTTCATTTTTAAAAGTCACAAAATATGGACCACCTGAATGGAGCTAATTTATGCATGCATCCATATACATGCCTGGTACCCACAGAGTCTAGAAGGCCCTGAATCCTTGGAATTGGGGCTACGGGTGGTTATGAGCTGTCTGATATGGGTGCAGGATCTGAACTAGGGTTTTCTAGAAGAGCAAGTGCTCTTCTTCATGGAGCCATCTCTCCAGCCCAGTATTATTTTTTTTTAAAAGAGTCTTCTAGGGCTGGAGAGATGGCTCAGTGGTTAAGAGCACCGACTGCTCTTCCAGAGGACCCGGGTTCAATTCCCAGCACCCACATGGCAGCTCACAACTGTCTGAAGATCCAGTTGCATGGGATCTGACACCTTCACACCAATGCACGTTAAATAAACCATAAAAATATTTAAAAAAAAAAAAAGAGTCTTCTATATTCCAGATCGGCTCAAAATGCACTATGTGGCTCAGGATGATCTTGAAACTCTCAATTCTTTTCCTACTGCCACATAATAATTTTTAAAAAATTAAGCCAGGCATGATGGGGCACACCTTTAATCCCAGCACTTGGAGGCAAAGGCAAGTGAATCTATGTGAGTTCAAGTACAGCCTGGTCTACAGAGTGTGTTCTTGGACAGGCAGAACTACATAATTTGAAACCTTTCCTAAAAAACAAACAAATGAATAAAAATAAACTTAAGTCTAATTTATCATCCATATAAAGCAGGTAGACTTATTTATGGGACAGCACTAGCTTAAGTGACTAAATTTGCAGTAACACTCTACAGCAGAGAGACAGCAGATAGCGCCAGGTTCCTATCCAATACTCACTCTTCCCTGGGATTACTTACTTACAAAACACAAATTTTGGTTATAAACAAAAATATCAGGGGCTAGAGAGTGGGTTCAGATTAAAAAAACCTGCTATTCTTTTTAGAATTTTATTTTTATTATTTTAATATGTGTGTGTGTATGTGTGAACACATGTGTGTTCACATGTGTAGGTGAACTCTACATGAGTGTAGGTGCCCACACACATCAGACTTGGAGCTGACTATGAGCCAACTGATGTGGATGGGTACCTGGACCTGAACTCAGTTCCTCTGGAAGAATAGTATATGCTCCTACTAATCCCGCTACAACTGGCTACATTTTACAGTAATTACTCAGCCATCTTTTCAAGAGAGACTCATCAAGAGCCGGGGGCTTTTGGTGAAGGTTTTAAACCAAAAGGCAAGGCCTTTCTGCATTACTGTTTTGTGAATAAAGTGGCTGTTCCTTTCTACAGATGTTCGCTGTAGCTGACTCCCCTTCTGTTACAAATTTAGGAATTAATTCCCACAGTTCAGAACTGTTTCCTATGCTTTTGGGGCTCACTGATCACATTCCCCTAGCTACATGTGAAAAGTTTCAAACTGCCAGGCCGTTTTTCCTCTCTCCTAGGGATCTGCCTTCCTGCAATTATCTTTATCTACAGGCATTTTGCCAGTGTTTAGGGTCCATGTAAGAGCATTCCATTTAAGATATTCACAGATATCCAAGGACACAGAATTACAACTTGCCCAAAGCTGTTGATTCATAGCTGCTCAGATAGATAGAAGAATAAGCATGCCCTGGTTATACCCCACTTAAAAGATTCCTAACTCCTTACACCTTAACCTCAGCTTACTGATGATTTTAGTTCAGGAAACTTATTGCTTGTGTTTTACTCTCAAGGACAGCAGAAGAGATAATGAAGAACTGTAACCCAGAGAAAAACTTCCTTCCCATTGGCACCACAGACCCATAACACCCGAGATCAGAACAACTGATAACAAACAGCATACCCTGAAACTGGTAATTTAGAGGCCAGGGTCTCCTCTTTGTTTCTACCACTTAGACCAATAAGTGTAAACTCCAGACCTAGACCCATAGAAATTACAGTGTCTGATGAAAATGATAATCAGATCAGGAACCATTAGCTTCCTCCTGACTGTTTACACAGGTTACCTGGTTACACAATATCCTCTATGCATGCTGGAAGAAAACAAGTGGCATGCTGATTTAAAATACAATCTGTGTTCTATTCATATATTGAATTCATTTCATTGAATTTATTTCAATGAATAATATTCATTATTGAAAATAAACCTTTAACCACCTAAAACTGTAGTATAGCATACTAGCTTTCCCCTCTAGAATTCCCAGATGATTTAATTCATTTCTTAACTAATTTTATCCATTAAAAAGTTCACCAGATGCACACTAAGCCACTCCCACCTTGAGCTGACAACTACAGATGGGTGGGTGCGTGTGTGAAAACTCCTTTCTGATTTTTATGGAGCAAAAGAATTCCAGTCCTGAAACCTGCTAGGGCTGGGTAACTGCTGGTTATATTAATGGGAATGCTTGTAACAAATGGGTTAAGGAATAAGAAAGAAGAAAAATAAACATGTATAGAAAAAAATGATGTGTTGTGAGTAGGTTTCTTTTTTTTCTTTTTGGTTTTTTGAGACAGGGTTTCTCTGTAGCTATGGAGCCTGTCCTGGAACTAGCTCTTGTAGACCAGGCTGGCCTCGAACTTACAGAGTGCTGGGATTAAAGGCGTGTGCCACCACCGCCCGACTCTGAGTAGGTTTCTTAACCCTTAGATCCTAGCTCCTTTTGCTTATTGTGGTGTCTTTAATTGAATGCTGAGAGGGATTCTTAAGAGTTGGTCTCTTGAAGACCCCATTATACTCTATCCCTCCAGCCCCACCTTTTGCTCTTACAAAGAACATGGGTTCAGTTCCTAAGACTCACATCATGGTTCACGACCATTTGTAACTTAAGTTCCAGGGGATCCAACACTCTTGTGGCCTTCAAGGGCAGTGCACACATGAAGGACACATACACACATACAGACAAAACACTCTTATACATAAAATAAAAAACTAAAGAATTTTTTAAATAAAAATGTCTAATTAAGCAAGTCCATGTACTATTTGCCCTATAGTATTTATTTGCTTGTTTTATCTATGACTTGTTTTGAACTAGCCTGAACTAGAATAGAATTCAATATATAGTTCTGACTGTCCCCAAACTTGCAATAGTCCTCCTGATTCAGCCTCCTGGGTGCTGGGATCAGACATGTGATACTCTGCAAACTAAGAATAAAAGGAATACAGGGAGAAGATGGAGGCATAAGTATCAGGAATTCAAGGATATTTGAGTCTGAGCCCATTGGATAAGATCATAATCTGCTCCACAAAAAGGAGGAAACCTCAGTAACTTCCTAAAGTACATCTTAAATAAACATATGTGTGGGAGGGTCCACCTGTATTTCTGTGTTTTGATTGGTTAAATAAAGGGCTGCCTGGCTTATAGTTAGGCCAACCCTTAGGTGGGCGGAGTAGACAGAACGGAAGTTCTGGGAGAAGAAGGAAGGAGCAGAAGCCCCAAGCCACCATCGCAAATGGATGCAGGTTAGACCCTTCCGGTAAGTCACCACGTGGTGACTTACAGACTTTTATAATGGGTTAGTTTAATTATGAGAGCTAGCCGGGAAAAGGCTAATGATAATAAGCCAGGCAGAGTTTAAATGAATCCAGTTTGTCACGTGGTTATTTCGGGTGCAGCCAGCCGCTGAGCGGGCCAGCGGCTGGGGGCTTGGAAGCTGGGTTCGGGGAACAAACAACGCACCCCTCTCCCCGCTAATTACAACACATATGGACTAGAGAGACAATCAGTGGTTAAAGAGCTTACTTCAAAAGTGGGAGGACTATTGCTCAGATCTCCAGAACCCTTATTAATGCTTGGTGGATGTAGCAGTCTGGCTATAATTCTAACATTCAGTAGGCAGAGACAGGGGCCCTCATAGCAAACTGTCTAACCAGATGAGCCATACTTATGAATCTTGGGTTCAACTGAGACCCTGCCTCAGTGAATAAGGAGGAGGGCAAGGAACACTTACACACTTACACACACACACACGCACACACACATGTGCGTGCTCCCATACACAAGAACATACATACACAAATCCACACAAATACAAATTTTAAAAGGAGTTATATAACCAGACATAGGAACTTCTAGTGGTGGGACAAGTCTCCAGGAGCCAGGAAAGGAGCGCTAACAGACTCCAACAGTCAAGACTAGTGCTGCTGTTGCTATAGTTACAGAAACTTCTTTCTGCAGTGGACAATGGCAACTGCAAAGACTCAGAAGGGGTTAAAATGTGGAGAATAAATGTTGAATGTTCAGCCATAAATGGGACTATAGCATTCATAGCAACCTTTCCATAGTTCAGGAAGTGTCACGGAAGAGAAGGCAGAGAGAATGTAAGATGTGAAGGATGGGATGGAGGGACATTTTCTGGGTGTGACAAAATTGAATTCCTAACATGCAGTGGCTGTGATCAACTGTAAAAATCCTGCACAAGATGGACCCATCAACACCCTGTCATGGAAAGAACTTACAAAGGCACAACCTCTCCCTAAAATAAATAGTTAATGTTTGCTGAGAACGGGAAGGATATTTTCTTTAGGAGTGTAGCCCAGGACCTAAAGCTATCTAACCAGTAATAAAGCCAAATAATATCCCAAGTGAAAACCTCACATCCACTGTTGCTTCTGTCTGGCTTGAGAAGTCCTCCCAGAGTTGCCTTGGGAAGATCCCTCTACCAGCAGCCCGGTCACACCAATTCTCCTGCTTTATATACTTATATCGTTCCTTTCTTTTCTTTTTTAGGTCTCATTTTTATTCTTTAATGATGTATATGTGTAGGGGGTTATATACATGTATTATGACTTCACTGAGTAGATGAAGTTCTTCTGCAGAAAACTATCAAAAAAACAAGAAGTATCTAAGTAGTATAGCCAGAAACCCTAACTGTTCACTACTTGTTAACATCAAATGTTTCACCTAAGATGCTGACATACAGGTATATTCAGTCGTCTGTCACTTATACTTACTGATCGGGCACATTTTTTGGGGGGGCTGCTAGAAAGTCCATCCAGCTGCCCATGTTCACCCAGAAACCCTGTTACTTGGTCCAAGAAAGAAGATACATCTAATTGGTGCCACTCTACTAGCTTCTGACCTAAAAATTAAAAAAAAATCAAGACATGTAAATATAAAATCAATAATTCTTCTAACCATACTCATTAAATAATTGCCATATGAATAGTGAACATTTGTTACAAATTCATATCCCCATCCCTCATCTGAAGTCACAGAGCACCATCATAACCTACCAATGACATCAATTATAACTCATTGATAGAATCCATCATGACAGGAAAATTATCTTATTTGCTGGCACCACTTACAGCAATTTAGGAAGAAGAAATTCAAACAAAGAAAAGTTTAAATAAAATATAATAAATAATGAAACCAGCTCACCCTCTAGTGCTCTAGAGGAAAACAACCAAAACTTAAAATACCCTTAAGATTTCAATACAATAGAAAACTTAGGGAGACCCTTATAAAGAGATAATCCTATCAGTTTTCCTCAAAAAGAGCAGAACTGTACAAACACAAAATACTCAAGTTGCCAGAAATAGACTCCCAAAATACACACATTCAAATATGTTTACATAATTATGGAATAAACAGAAAAAAAAACTTTTCTTAACTATTACATTGCCAAAACCAGACCCAATTAAATATTAATCAACTATTTACATATGTGAAAAATAAATGATAGTTTAAAGGCTGTAATTGGATGTAACTTACCTGTCCGTGGATCTAAGATGGAAACATAGGGGAAATCCCCTAGTTTATAAAACTGTATGTATCTCTGACCTTCCTCACTGTCATGATAAACCTGTTAAGTCAGTAATATAAAAAGCAATGTTACCCACTAACAGCAATGGATTCCTCCCCCCATATAAGCCTTTGAAAAACATGCTTGGTTCTCATTCCCATGTGAAAAGGGAAGTAAGATCAGGTATGGACTTACTCCCAGTCCTTTCTAAAAACTCATTATGAACAACCAACCTATTCTTCCTCCTTCCTCACTTCAAAAGAGGTACTAACTTTTTCTTTTCAAGTATCTGTCCATCTATGAGTTTTCTGTTTGTTTGGTTTGGTTTATTTTGGGGACAAGGTCTCACTATATAGCCTTGGCTGTCCTGGAGTTTACTATGTAGACCAGGTTGTCCTTGAACTCACAGAGATCTACCTGCCTCTATCTCTCAAATGCTGAGATTAAAGGCATATGTCACTATGCCTGGCATAGAAAATGTATTCTAATAAATCACAATATATTAAGATTATAAATTTGAAAGCCCAACATTTTATTAGGCAGAGATGTTCAGTCAATATTTGAATAAAATAAAAGAAATTCTGTCATTAAAAACAATCACAGAGCTAGGCGGTGGTGGCACACACTTTTAATCTCAGCACTCAGGAGGCAGAAGCAGGTGGATCTCTGCGAGCTCAAGGCCAGCCTGGTCTACAAAGTGAGCTCCAGGACAGCCAGGACTATACAGAGAAACCACATCTTGAAAAAACAAACAAGAAAAGAACTAAAAAGGAGGATGGAGATTAGCTTAATGGTGGAGCACTTGCCTAGTTTGCAGGAGGACCCAGGTTGACTACCTAGCAGTAAGCCTCTTCCAAACAAACAAACAAAAACTCCAACCAAAGAAGAGCAAAACAAAAGGGAAGTTAGAGGTAAGCTACCTAGTTTAACTTAACTCGATAATTTACACACAATAAAATATTACATCTGAACATGGACGAATATTAAACTAAGAACACAGAGTAAGAGAGTAACAAACTCAAGCTGAAACACGAGTTTTAATGTTTCTCCAAAGTTCTAAAATGTTTTCCACATGGCCATTTGTCTTGTATGGATATTAAATAGTTGGAATTTACTAATTCCATGCACTAAGCATGAATTACATACTATATCATGAGAATTTAACACACACAGATCATCCTTGGAACCTTTTCAGATGGTATTTCTGGAAAAATGTAAACTGTGTGGGTTTTTACTGTTTTTCTACTGAACTGTACAGCTGTAGATTGACTGTCAAGATGCTCCTGAAGCGTGAACATCACATATTTAACCATTATAGGTAACTTATGTCATAAATGAATTCACTTTCCCCAGCTTGTAACACCATTCCTCCTCCACAACATCCTACACTACAAAAATATTACAAAATTTTTAATTAACTATCCTTCTCACCTGCCAGAAAATGAAATGTTCCCGGATAATATTCTTCACAGCTTCATTGCTCCACACATCACGGTTGAGGCACTGGCATGCAAAGTCTTGTACATTTTGAATGTTTATCATCAGCCACTTATTCTGCATCTGGCCACACTCTTTGGCCTGTAAAAATAAAGTTAAACATTGATTTTTAAAAAAAGAAAGTTTCTAGCCAAGCAGTGGTGGCGCACATCTTTAATCCCAGCACTTGAGGGGCAGAGGCAGGAGGATCTGAGTTTGAGGTCAGTCTGGTGTACAGAGACAGTTGCAAGACAGTCAGGGCAGAAAAAGTCAATTTTAGGAGCATCATTCCTGATAGAGTGACCATGCTCCAGTGGATGCTCCATGCTCTCCTGGACCATTCTCTGTAAGGGTAGCACAAATTGGTCTTGATGGTTTTAGACAAGGCAGGGACAGAGGTTACAAAAGTTGAGAGGGAGTACCCAGGTGGGAAATGTGAAGCTGGAGGAGTTAGGGGAATAGGGAATGAATATGATTAAAATACACTGTAACAAATTCTAACAGGGTGTGGGTGGTTCACACCTTGTTGTAAACTGGGTAGGCAGAGGAGGTAGAGTTCTGAGTTCAGAGCTCCAGGACAGCAAGGGCTATATAGAGGGACCCTGTCTCAAACTCTGTTGCCAAAATAAGAAAGAAAAAATAAATTATCAAATAATTAATAAATAAAATGCTATCTAGCAGGGGGAGATATGGGTCAGAAGATAAAAGTACTTGACACTCTTGCAGAGGAATGGAGTTTGGATCCCAGCACCTATCCCCAGTGGGTCACATCTCCAGAGGATCTGATGCCCTCTTCTGGTCTCTGGGGACAATTTCATGCAATGCATATATATGTATACATATACATACAAATAATAAATTCTTAAATGACATATAGAGTTTTTTGCATTTACACATTATTATTTTGCATATACATAATCTTTGTGACAGCTATCAAGTTGAGTGAATTAGGAGAAATCAGAACTGGTGAAATTGCACTTTAGAGAACACAGACCTTTAGGACTGAGAAGAAAGGCAGACCCAGAAGTTGGCTGGCACCAGCCACTGAATGAATGAAAATTGGAGGAAGTGTGTACATGCCTGTAAGCCCCTTTCTTTCTCAATGTACACATGTGGCCATTGTCATCATCAGACTTCAGCTCTCCAGGGAGTTTCTAGGCCTTCAACACCAGAGAGAATGGCTGAAGCAACCTACTTTTTGGATTGAGCAGCTCAAGTACACAGACAGTCACTGTTGAACTACCACCAGTAGATATCAAGTCAACCTAGTAAATCCTTTTTTAATTTTTTCTGTAATACTATGCACAATAGTCTTGATTCTGCTCCTTTAGAAAACTTCAATAAGTACATAAAGCAGAGAAAGGGAAATATTGGCTTTGAGCTAACTATTGGAACCCCACATTCAACAGTCTTACCAGCCAGCAAATCCACTCTGGAAACACCAAGTATCTTGAAAATGTGATAGTTGTTTTATTTACTTGTTTGTTTGTTTTTAAAGGTTTATTTATTTTTATGTGTTCAAATGCATGTTTATGGGTTTATGTACATGCCTGCTATCTGTGGAGACCAGAAGAGGGTATTGGATCCCCTAGAACTGAGTTGTAAGTCACCATGTGGGTGCTTGAAACTGAACCTGGATCCTCTGTAGGAGCAACTAATGCTCTTAACTGCTAAGCCATCTCTCCAGTTCCTACTGCTGTTTTCTCGATGACAGTCATTATCACTGTAGTGAGAAGGGAACATATTCCCCTAGCTTTGCTTAAAAGTTAGCAGACAATCAAGTAAACCTGCCCCAGTAAGTTTTCCTTTGGGTTTACAAAAGATAAAGCTAGGAAGAACTGGGGAAAGAATATATTTTGTAATTAGATCCAGATATATTTCTAATATCCCCAGTACTTATCTGAAACTGCTGTGGGAGCACATTCCGCTCCTTCAGCCTTTAAGATACCAGCCCACTTGGCATGGTCTCTTATACTGTAAAAGCAGCTGTAAAGTATGCGACGCTCTCTTGCTTCCGGCTGCTAGACTCTGTTTTTATTCATGCAGGGGACTGTTATCTAGGACAGTGACCTGTAAATTTTCCCTTAAATAAATAACCCTTTTACTATTCATAATTCTGAACTGGTGTGGGATTTTGTGGCTTCTGTCATCATGAAACCACAAATAACAAAAAAATATACACAAATTTAATGTATTATCTATTCTAACCAAGCACTGCCACACTGAGACCAAACTTTTACAATGTCGAATATGACAGCAAAAGTAGTTCAAAATTGTCCCTTCTTCACAATTTTATGGATAATTTCTTTTTACTATAAACCAAGAATTATCACCCTTTTAATTATAGGAAACACTTTATAGTTTGCCTATGATATATCCAATTACCAACATCGCTAGTTAAGTTGTGGGTTACAATTAAGGAAAATAAGTTATTTAAACACAAGCATTAAGTTATTACAAATTGAAGCTGGGCAGTGATGGCGCACACCTTTAATCTTAGTACTTGGGAGGCAGAGGCAGGTGGATCTCTGTGAGTTCGAGGCCAGCCTGGTCTACAAGAGTTTATTCCAGGACAGGCTCCAAAGCTACAGTGAAATTCTGTTTCAAAAAACCCAAAATTTAAAAAAAAAAAAAAAAAAGATATTACAAATTGAGTTGGGTGTGGTGGTGCACAGCTTTAATCTCAGAAGCAGGTGGCTCTCTGAGTTCGAGGCCAGTCT
>JAQHUG010000063.1:3744036-3761151 GCA_028555095.1 Dicrostonyx torquatus
TGTACTCTGTCACCTGCCCCCCTGCCCACCTTTAACCCATACAGTTCGTTTAAGGACTAAAAATGAGAGAGGTTTATAGAGATAAGATGAAAATAAATAAATAAATAAATAAATAAATAAATAAATAAATAAATAAATAAATAAGACAGATGGCATGCTCTAGAGAATTTAAGATATAGTAAATACAAAAATTTCCACATATTTTTCAGAGGCTTTCAACTTTAAATGTTTTTCAAAACTTGACCTAACTTTGATAAAAATGCAACTAGTTAATTTAGGCAAAGAGTAACTGCTACAATAAATAATAAATTCATACTCTGTGTGTGGTCTGACTGCAGAGACACTTGCTGAACTTGTACTGGGCTCCTCAGCAATTCCTCCACCATCCAAAAACATAGTGACCGCCATCTCCAGGTTGTTGTTACAAGCTTCAAGCATATGTTTTCCTACACTTTCACTTGCACCTGAAAAAGCAAATGAACAAAAAAAAAGTTAAAAATGACATCATACATTCCAGTTCATGTTAAAACATGGAATCCCCAAAAAGATTAACAGTCTTTCCCCCTTTTAAAATGACTTATACAAAACCACATTTATTCACTCCTGTCCTGTTGGCTGGCTGGAATAAATACCAGAGCAGTACAGACAAGAGTACAAACAAGACCAAAAAAATTGGCATTTCTTTTCTTTTTCGAATATGTGTATAGTTTTCTGTTTAAGACGGATCTCATACTGTAGCTCAACTCAGAAATCCTCCACCTCAGCCTCAAATACTAGTCTTACAAGAATAGCCACTACTACGCTTGGCTGGCTATTTGTCATTTGTTTGTATATTATGTGTGTGCATATGCATGCATGTGGGTGTGCCATGGCACATGCGCGGAGGTCAAAAGACAATATCTGGTACTGTTCCTTGCTTCTGTCTTGTCAAAGAAAGAGTCTCTTATCTGCCACTACACACATAACAAACTTTCAGGAGATTCTCTAGCCTCTCATCTCAACGTAGGAACACTGGGATTACAGATGTGTGCTACAGTAACTGGTTTTACATAGGGTTTGGGGATGTGAATTCAAATTCTCATGCTTGCATCTCCTCAGCTCTATTTGCAATTTCTTTAAATGACTGAATTAACTATTGTAGTGGTACATACAAGCACTGGGACTCAGAGACAGGTGGATCTCTGTGAGTTTAAGACCAGCCTGGGACTATACTGTAAAATTCTGTTTCAAAAAACAAACAAACAAAAAAAAATCAAGATAAGTATGTTATTTGTTAGTAATAACATGGAATAAAGAAAAATTAAAGACTACATTCTAGAAAGTTAGAAATATTGTTAGAAAGAATGCAACTCAATTAATATTTTCCCATCTACTCAAAAAGTTATGACTCAAACTCAGAACACTTTTAACACTTTTTTTTTGGAGACAGGGTTTCTCTGTTGCTTTGGAGCCTGTCCTGGAACTCACTCTGTAGACAAGGTTGTCCTTGAACTCAAGAGATCCACCTTCCTCTGCCTCCCAAATGCTGGGATTAAAGGCAAGTGTCACCACTGCCTAGCCCCAGAACACATTTTTAATGTCAAACCAAGAGAAGCAAACAGAGACCATTTTTGTCAAGATATAAATATCTGGTAAGAAACGTCAAGCTTCGCTATTTAAAACTGGTCCAAACAATCATTTGTAAATAAAACCAGCACAATCTGTTGAGTAAAATGTAAACTGGTAAAGTCCCCTTAAAAATAATTTTACATGTACCAAGAAATTCCTTTTTGACTCAGTTGTACAGACTTCTTGAATCAAATCAACATGAAATATTACATGCAACACATGTCCAGAAATATGTTCAGAATAGATTCAGTTAATGAAGCAAATTTTGAAACATAAAGCATTCTATACCAGTACAATGTGAACCACAGTATGTATTTGATTATCTGAATTATACCCCTTGGAATCTTGTTCTGTCGGTAGCAAATGCACTAAGATTTCTGTCTATTGTGAAAGAATTACTAAGTATGCCATTTTAGGCTGACAGCTGTTTTGTCTCAGTACACAAGGCAGAATCCCAATGTCCTCTGCTTTCTGTTGCTATAGCTGGGAAAACAGTTGTCAGCTTAATGAAAATTATTTTTATAGCAGTCTGTTGGTTCTAGAGCTTTTAAGGTTTCTGTCACTGGCCTGCAGTTTCCACTGTGACTTGTCAAAGATAATCTTATGTATTCCTTGGAATTAACTGGATTTCTTTTCTTTTTTCTTTTTTTTTTTTTCAAAAACAGGGTTTCTGTGTGTTGCCCTGCCTGTCCTGAAACTCCTTTTGTAGACCAGACTAACCTCACACTCACAGAAATCTGCCTGCTTCTGCCTTCTGAGTGCTGAGATTAAAGGCATGTGTCACCATGACCCCAAATCAATCTTTTTTTAAATGCTGCCTCTTTATATCTTCAAGCTGCATTCTCAGCAGTATCTTATTTGTTTGTTCCTTCTAAGATAGAGTTTGGCTCTGTAACCCAGGCTGGCCTCCTCCTTCCTCAGTCTCCCAGTCCTGAAATTACAGGAGCGTGGCAGCTCATTTTGACTTGGTGATATCTTCACTGCTATCTTCTAGTTCACATATTTTTTCTTTAGGTATATCAACTGATTTAGCATCATTTAATCCTTTATAAGTAGTTCTAATTTTTTCCAAGTTCTTCATCTGATCATGTTTTAAGAAAGCCTCAATTCACATTCCTACTTCAACCTTTAATTTCAATTATCTCTATTAATATAAAACATATATTACTACACTATAAACTTTCTGCAATCTCCAGGGATCACTATCTTATTTTTTCCTGGATTTCATTCATTATCCAATTTTTTTGTGTTATGTTTAAATTTTAATCTTTTCATTGTGTATATATTGTTGGAAGACGCTCTGAGACTGCCAATAAAGTTAAACTTGAACCAAGAGACAAAGTGAGTGATTAGCTGAGCAGAATTAACCATAGAGGTTTTAGAAGACCCACGATACAAATAGAGAGAGATACAGGAAGTAGTAATGAGGGGATTGGAAAGATCTGTGGGGCCCTTTTGAACCGGAGAAGGGAAGAGGTGGTCACAGGCCAAATCTCTGATCGATATCTGACTCCCAAATTTTATTTAAGAATAGAACAAAATAAGCAAACACTTCAATGTGTGTGTATGAGGAGGTGGGTATGTGCACATGAATCCAGAGAGGGTATCAGAGTCCTTCAAGTTGGTAGTTTTGAGTCAATGCATGTGCTTAAATCCTCTGCAAGAACAGTTTGTACTCTTGACTGCCGAGCCATCTCTCTAGCTTTGTAATTTTTATTCTTTTCATTATTTATCTGAATGTGTATCTGCTTAAGTGCATATATGTGTGTGCAGTTGCACACATCTAAAAGCACAGAGGCCACTGTCATTATGGAGTGTCGCCCTACTTTCTAAAGCTGGAGTCCCACGCATTTGCAGGGAGCCCAGCTTGTTATGTTGGTGGTGAGATTAAAACTCTGGTCCTTAAGCCTACACAAGAGCTTTTAATCACTGACCCATCTCCCTCCAACCCCCAGCCTCTGTTCTTTTCTTCTGAGACAGACTCACATTGTAGCCCAGGCTGCCCTCAAACTGTAGTCCTTCTAGTCTGACATTCCAAGTGCTGAGATTAGGGACCAGAAAGCTGGCTCAGTGGGTACACATATTTGCCATCAAGTACTGGAATTATGGTATGTGCCCCTTTGTCTAGGGTTCATCTGTGATTTGTTTACTATCATCTAGTATAGCATACCCTGGAACTTTTACCTGAAGACTGCTTGGAGCCTGGCATTGTAGGAACATCCTCCTAAAAGCTTGATGGATTTTTGCAAGGTAACAACAGATATGACCAAATAAGAGTTGATAGCTGAAGCCAGGCAGTGGTGGCGCACACCTTTAATCCCAGCATTCGGGAGGCAGAGACAGGAGGATCTCCGTGAGTTTGAGCCCAGCCTGGTCTACAGAGTGAGTTCCAAGACAGTCTCCAAAGCTACAGAAAAACCCTGTCTTGAAAAATCAAAGAGTTGATAGTTGGCTAGAAAGTTTTCCAAGACCACATGGGTCTGCAATAGGCCTTGTTAGACATCCTTCTCCATACATGGGACCCCTTGCCAAGACTGATAGCAAAATGTCAGCTTTCTTGGATGAACAGAAGTTCTTTTGGAGTCCTTCAAACACTGGACTTTGTTTCTCAGGCTCCATTATGCTATAAAAATAAGTTTTTAAAAAAACAAGCAAACAAAAGACAATTTGAGCAGATTCCTCAGGATGAAAGACTTTTAGGAGAGCTAGACACTGGTGATGCACCTTTATAATAACAGCACTCGGAGGCAAAGGCAGGTGGCTCTGTGAGCTAGAGGCCAGCCTGGTCTACAGAGCAAGTTCCAAGACAGCTAAGACTACACAAAGAAACCTTGTCTCGAAAAAAAAAAAAAACAACAAAAAGCTAGCTAACATCTGCATTCCCAATGTAATTTCATTTTTTAGCTTTTTGACAGCATAGTGATGGATCATATAAGATTTTTTAAAAACCTTTATTTTATGTGTATGAATGTTTTGATTGCATATAAGTACATGCACCATATGTGTGCCTTGTGCACAAAAAGGTCAGAAGGCTTTAACCATCCTCTGAAACTGGAGTTAGACACTAGTAAGTCAACATGTAAATGCTGGGAACAAACCCAGGATTCTGGAAGTACAGTTAAATGCTCTTAATTGATATGCCATCGATCCAGTTTCCAATACCACAGATTTTATTCAGCATTTTTTTTCTATAAAGAGGAATTATTCATGACATTCTACATTAGTCAAATAATGAAAAATGGAAGTACTACCTCTACTTCCAATACTCTCATTCTCTACTATTACAACTACTGCTACAACTACTACACCAAATACCCCACCTCCCACATTTTTGAAACAGTCTCTCATTATGTAGCCTTGGATAGCTTGAAACTCACTGTATAGGTCAGGCTGACCACATATTCAGAGGTCCCTGTCTTAGTCTCTAATATTAAAGGTGTGTACCACTACGCTTGGCTTTTATGTGTGCATCCATACTGTGTGTGTGTGTGTGTGTGTGTGTGTGTTTTAAAGACAGAGTCTCACTATGTAGCCATGGTGGGTTTAGAACCCATTATGTAAAACAGGCTAGCCTCAAACTCATAAGAGCGTCCTGCCTCCTAAGTGCTATCATTAAAGATGTGTACTATTCCTGGCCTTTCTCTATAACTTCAGTTACTACTACCTCAAAGGTTTTAATTGAAAAACAAACACCTTTTATGAGGGAAGACAAAACAGGATAAATATAAAATTATCTTTTATGTGGTATGACATGAAATACAATGGCCTTCAGTCCTATTTCCTAGCATACAATTTCAAAAATCCTTGCAATCCTCAAAATGTCATCTTAAGGAATGCAATTGGGGTTGACTGATGGCTGAAAGCTCATGGCAGCTTTCAAGATGAAAGCTGATCACCTGAAACCAAGACAGATTAAGTAAGGATAGAAATATTAAAGGCTAATCACTCATACATATGCAATGAAATCTCCATAAAAACCAGAAATGACAGACTTCAGGGAGCTTCTCAAGAATCAAATGTGAGGTTTTTGAAGGGTGGCACATCCACAAAGAGAGTGTAGAAGTTCAATGTCCTCCCATAACTTACTCTATACATCTATCCTTTGTAATATCCTTCATAATAATCTAAAAAACAAATATTTCTCCAAGATCAAGAATTACTCAGGGGCTGGAGAGATGGCTCAGAGGTTAAGAGCATTGCCTGCTTTTCCAAAGGTCCTGAGTTCAATTCCCAGCAACCACATGGTGGCTCACAACCATCTATGATGGGGTCTGGTGCCCTCATCTGGCCAGCATACACACAGACAGAATACTGTATACATAATAAATATTTTTTTAAAAAAAAGCCAGGCAGTGATGGCGCACGCCTTTAATCCCAGCACTCGGGAGGCAGAGGCAGGCGGATCTCTGTGAGTTCGAGACCAGCCTGGTCTATAAGAGCTAGTTCCAGGACAGGCTCCAAAAGCTACAGAGAAACCCTGCCTCGAAAAACCAAAAAAAAAAAAAAAACCACAAAGAATTACTCAGGAAAGCCTTGGAAACAGCAGGCTGGTAAATCTGAGAAGTTTTCTGAGACTCTTCCCCTCCCGCAACTATAAATGCCACCAAGCAGCAAGGAGAGTCACTGCCACTCAACTCTAAGCTGAGTGAAGTCCTACTACAGACTCAAACACTGCTCTTGGTCATGCTTCTTTTTTTAAAGACATTTAAACAAGAGTGAATGTAGATTTATTAGTGAAAAGTGAGAAAAAAATACCTGAGAGTGGGGTTCTCAGGGGAAAACATGCTTTTTTAACTTTGTATTTATTAATGCCTAGCTCTATTTTTTTTTTCGTATTTTAAGACTTATCTTGGTTTGTGTGAGGAGTCAGTTCTCTCCAAATGAATCACAGAGACTGAACTCAGATCATTAGGCTTAGTGGCAAGTCATCTCACCAGTAACCTGGATACACTTTTAACACAGCAAAATAACTTGTGATTCTCTTCCATTTTCTTTTTGAAAAAAATCAGTCTCTCATGAGCTGCGTATATAAGACAGACTTTAGCCAGGAGGCTAAAGAAGGATTAAGGCTAACCTGCACTGCAGAATGCAATTCCACTTCAAAAAGGAAGAGAAAAAGAGAAGAAAAAGAAAAGAGAAGTTCAAGTGACAAATGACTACTGCATACAAATTTTTACTATCATCTTCTCACCACTCTCCTCGTACCAGAACTCCAAAGACACTTTGTGAATAAAATGAGATAATCTAAGCAAGGCATGGTGGTATAACCTATAATCCCAACACAGATGTAGGGATTATAAATTGAGGCAAGCATGAGCTAAACAGTAATACCCTGTCTCAAAAAATAAACAAATAAAAAACAAAACAAGGAAATTGTTAAGCCAATCCTCTTGCAAACCATTAACACTTTGGACTGCCTATCCCCAAAAAATTTGGCCTGAAATTATGATAAAATTTCCAACAATTTTCTTTACTCCCCCGCCCCTGCCACAAGACAGGGTTTCTCTGTGTAACAATCCTGGATGTCCACTACTGCCTGGCAGAATTTCCAACAATTTCTAAAGTGACACTATACACACTTCTGCCATCGTGATATATTTGTGCCGCAGCATTGTCAGCATTGATTACAAAAATACAATTCTGAAAAGCACTAAAGATGGTTTATATCCTATAGTATCAAATATTCATCCAAGAGTTCTTTATGTAAAAAGTAAGCATATCATTATGAAAATTTATTTTATTTATTAAATAGAAAAATTATACGTATACCAAAGAATTGCTTTAAAATAAATGTTCTGGCACAGCAAGATGGCTCAGTGGGTGAAAGTACTTGTCAAGCAAGTCTGATAACTTAAGAGAGATCCCCTAGAACCTATTCTTGGAAATTACCACCTGTCCTCCCCAAGCACACTGGGGATTACCAATTCCCCCCAATATAGACAGGGTTGTACAATCTCAGCAGTGAGTTCAAGACTAACCTGGTCCACATAGTAAAGTCTAGGTCAGTCATGGTTACACAGTCTCAATAGTAATAATAAATAATTAAATTAAAATTCTTGTGCTGAGGACATAGGGGTACTTTCCTAACAGGCACTAAGCCCTGAATTTGATACCTGGCACCATATAAAACAGGGCATGGTAACTGTGATGGTTTGAATGAGAATAGCTCCTATTGGCTCAGATATTTGAATGTTCAATCTCCAATTGGATAAAAATGTTTGGCAAGAATTAGGAGGTGTGTCACTGGGATGAGCTTTGAGGTTTCAAAAGCCCACAACATACCCAGTTAGCTATTTCACAGTTGTCTCAAGATGTGTGAGCTCTTAGCTTCTGCTCTAGCACCAAGCCTGTCTGCCTGCCTGCTTGCCCCCAAGCTCTGCACCCTGATAATCATGGACTAAACTAACTCTATGAAAATGCAATTCCCAATAAATGTTTTCTTTTTTAATTTTTTAAAATATTTATTTATTTATTTATTTATTATGTATACAATATTCTGTCTGTGTGTATGCCTGCAGGCCAGAAGAGGGCACCAGACCCCATTACAGATGGTTGTGAGCCACCATGTGGTTGCCAGGAATTGAACTCAGGACCTTTGGAAGAGCAGGCAATGCTCTTAACCACTGAGCCACCTCTCCAGCCCTCTTTTTTAATTTTTTTTTTAAGTAAGTTGCTTTGGTCACGGTATCTCATCATAGCAATAGGAAAGTAGGGCTCACTAAGAGAGTGAGCCTGGATTTATATAATTTGTGTCTCACTACATAAATTTGATTTATTAGCAATAAATGTTTTATGTATATTACTTTACGAACCTATGTACCTAGGGTCTTGTAAAAAATTTGTCAAACTAAAAGGAATCACCAGAAGCTAGAGATAGCTCAGCAGCTAAGAGTATTTGCAAAGGCCCAGCATCCACACGGCAGTTCTTAACCATATGTGGAACTCCAGTTCCAGATCAGGTATCTTCTTCGGATCTCCAAAAACACCAGGCACACATGTATAGCACATACACATGCATGCAAGCAGGCAAAACACTCATGCACATAAAATAAATCTAAATAGAAAGCTTTTACAGGAGATGGAACTTAACCAGTGTAAAAAACTTAAGCCCTAGCAACAAACTGAAAAAAAACTGAAGTACCTGGGGATATAGAGATACATTTTAATCCCAGCACGTGGGAGGCAGAGGCAGACAGGTGAGATCTATGAATTCGAGGCCACTCTGGTATACATGGCCAGGAATACACAGAGAAACCCTGTCTCAAAACAAACAACAACAACAAAAATAAATAAATAAATAAAGTTATGATCTATAAAGAAAAAAAACTGCATGCCTAGCCTCTATACTCAAATGAGAAAACATTCTGCTTATTCCTTTCTTCATGTAGACAAAGGGATCCTGGAAACTCCTCAGATAAACTTAGTTCTAAATCCTAGTCATGTCATCCACTGCTTGTATGATTAGGTAACTTACTAATTTCTCTAAAATTTAGTTCTCTGTTATAAGATGAAAATATTACCAATATCATGAGCCAAGTGAATTCGGAAAATGCATATGAGTGGCTGGAGAGATGGCTGGTTAGGAGCACTTGTTGCTCTTGTAAAGGACCTGGGTTCAGTTCCCCACACCCACAATGTGGCTCACAACCATCCCTAACTCTAGTCCCAGGGGCTCTCTAATACTCTCTTCTGGCCTCCACAGGTAGGTACCAAGCATGCAGTAGTACAAAGTAGTACATTCAGGTAAACACTAATACAAATAAAAGTAAAATAAGTAGGGCTGGAGAGATGGCTTAGTGGTTAAGAGCATTGCCTGCTCTTCCAAAGGTCCTGAGTTCAATTCCCAGCAACCACATGGTGGGTCACAACCATCTGTAATGAGGTCTGGTGCCCTCTTCTGGCCTGCAGGCATACACACAGACAGATACTGTATATATAATAAATAAATAAATATAAAAAGTAAAATAAATATAAAATATTTTATTTAAAATTTAATTATAAAAAAGTAAAATAAATATATCTAAAATTAAAGAAAAGGAAAAAAATGCACAAAAGGGCATGGGGTGTAGGTCAGTGGCAGAGTACTGGCCTGGCATTTATGAAGTCCTACATTTGACCTCCAGCAAAGGACAGGAAGACAAGCAAAACCAAAGGCTTCTCCTGCCCCATCTCCTCAGCACTGCCATTAAGAGTATGAACCACTACAACTCCCTTTTCTAGTTGAGCTTCTGTAGACAAATAAGTTCCTATTAGTTGGGTAGAAAACACTTTGTAGACTGGTCTGTCTCCCCAGCCCAGCTCAGCTCTTAACCAACAAACAGCTGGCTGTTACTAAATGTAATGTCCAGGTTGTATGGCACTAAAGTTATATGTAAATGACCAAGGAATAACATACAGAGTATACAATGTATATATTTATATATACCACTTAGGGAGAACCATTTTGTATACAGGCCAAATAAGGTCTCAGTTTTCTTTCTCTTTTCTGATACTATAAATATGTGCTTCCCTTATGTTATATACTCATTTAGAAAATAACAGGAAGCCAGGCACACCTTTAATCCCAGCACTGGGGAAGCAGAGGCAGTGAGTTCAAGGCCAGCCTGGTCTACAGAGCTAGTTCCAAGAAAGCTAGGGCTACACAGAGAAACCCTGTCTTGAAAAACCAAAAAGAAAAAAAGAAAATAACAAGAATGCTGGGCATGGTGGCCCTGCCTTTAAGACAAGTGGATCTCTTTGAGTTCAAGGCCAGTCTGATCTACTCAGCTCATTCCAGATCAACCAGGACTACGTAGTGAGATCCTGTCTCAAACAAACAAAAAAAGAACAACCAGGACTGAAAAAGGCAGTGTGCATGTAGGATGTTAAACTATTAAAAAGTGAGGAGGAGGTATGATACACACTTTTTTTTTTTGGAGGGGGGGGCAGTTCGAGACAGGGTTTCTCTGTAGCTTTGGAGCCTGTCCTGGAACTAGCTCTTGTAGACCAGGTTGGCCTCGAACTCACAGAGATCCATCTACCTCTGCCTCCCAAGTGCTGGGATTAAAGGCATGCGCACCACCACCCGGCCTGATGCACACTTGTAATACAGCCCTTGGGAAGCTGAGGCGGGAAGACTGCAGCATAGGCAGTGGAGGACGAGGAGGAGGAGGAGGAGGAGGAGGAGGAGGAGGAGGAAGAGGAGGAGGAGGAAGAGGAGGAGGAAGGCACTTAAAAAAAAATCATAGCCTTCTCCTCTAGTACATCAGTCCTTCTTTGTTAGTATGCCCTTTTAGAAACAGAAGACCTCTGAAAGATAAGGGTCCCAGTTGCTGGGAGAACACTAGGGTCATAGGTAAGAGCCACCATATCCAACAAACATCTGGAAATGCTCCAAGATTTTAGTTAATGGAAGGCCATTTTTGAAGTAGTCATAAGTAAGAGGTAGTGTACTATCTATCATCCATTGGAGAGAAGCTGGGCTGTTATGACAGACTGAAAAAAATGCCCCCAAAGCCTACACACACCTCCATCTCAGGCTTTTAGCCTCAAGAATTATAAAAATAAAGCCAGGCAAAAGAACAATCATAAATGATATACAACTTATCAGTAATAGAAATGAACCACTGAGATGGGCAAGTGGTGGCACCTGCTTTCAATCCCAGTACTCAAGAGGAAGAGGCAGGTAGATCTCTGTGAGTTTGAGGTTAGCATGGTCTACATAATGAGTTCCAGGACAGTCAAGGCTACAAAGAGAAACCGTCTAGAAAATAAAAAACAAACAAAAAAGAACTATAAAAATAAAGGTATGTCTAACCAATTTAAACTACTGAAATATTTGTAGTAGTTTGTTACCCAAAGGAAAGCAGTTAAGTTAAGTCTTTTGTAATAGATTCAACAATTCAGCACCACTAAAAATTCATACATCAAATCCCAATAGAAGGCTACTCCTCAAATAAGAAAGCAGGAAGGAGGAAGGATTAACTGAAAGGGGATGAAGGGGATAGAAAGGATGGAGGGAATGATGAGGAGCTATGTGATATAAGGGCAGTGCAACAAACTTCGTGAAGTCTTCAGTTTCAAGACCTAATAACTTTTGGTGGATCAGCTGTAAAAATTCACTCATTATTTACAACAAAAATCATGCTTTCCAACAAGACTAATAAAATAAATTTGAAAATTTAAAACATCTATAAACTTATTAAGATCCTAGTATTATAAATAGCAGCAGAATAGCTTAATCTCACTCAGTAGTCTATAACCTAGAGTACAAATTATATCCTACAGCTTGTCACCGCATGCACCTTTTCCTTATTTATTCCCTTATCCTTTCCTCCTTCCAATGTTTTAAGGTTGCTAATAACAAAACAGGACATGACTTAACCTCCCCCCCCCGGGGGGGCATAGTTTTTGAGTTCCTTAATGCTTGCTGTCTCTTAGTTTACACCTTTTCTCCATCTGAGGAAACAGCTCCAAAGCTATCATGTGGTCTAGTTCATGTCTCTACCACAGCTGGTAAAATCAAGGATTATTCCAAATGAACAGTCCTTACGACAATTTTTAGTGCTAATACAAGGACTTAACTACCATTGAGGAACCAAAGTGTAACAATCAATATTGAAGAAAACTATGGGACATGGTTGCTCACATCTATAATCCCAGCTTTCAGGAGGCAAAGGAAAGAAGACAGAGAATTTGAGGTGAGCCTGGGATATAACAGTGAAACCTTGTCTTAAAAACAAAAACAAAACCCAGGTGCTTTAGTCCCAGCTCCCAGAACTCAGGAGATAGAGGCAGGTAGATCTCTATGAGTTCAAGGCCAGCCTGGTCTACAGAGTGAGTTCCAGGACAGACAGGGTTGAACAGAGAAATCACCACCATCTGCCTAGAGAAGTTACTTTTTGGTTCCAAGTTCACCCCAGCAAATTAAAAAAAAAAAAAAAAGACAGACAGACTATCCAGTGAAAATGAAAAGTGAGTGATGGCTGTGAGAAACTGAATCTTAACAATTCAAACCTTAACCTCACCAGTGTTCAATCCTGGAGAATTTCAACTTCAGTACAAAGCTTTTGTTCATTGTTTTGTTTTAAGACAAGGTCTCATTATGTAGTCCAGGCTAGCTTTTAACGCAGACTCCCAAGTTCTAGATTATAGATAACATCACGATACTGGTTAAAACATTTTTTTTAAATGTATACACCAGCTCTCTCTGCCATCTTCTGCCTGTGGAGGTCTTCTGGGAACACGATTTCTAAAAGGAAACTATATCTAGTGGCCCAAGGCCATTTTTGTTAGATATAAGTGAAGTCTTGGGAACCAAAGAGGGCACATAGCTCTTCTTAAAATTGAAGATGTTTATGCCCAAGATGAAACTGACTCCTACTTGAGCAAGAGATGCACTTGTATAAAGCAAAAACACAATACACAGGTCTGTGAACAAGTGGCATGGTTCTCACCAAACTCTGAAGCAACCTTCTTCTTTTTTTTTTTTTTTTTTGAGACAGCGTTTCTCTGTAGCTTTGGAGCCTGTCCTGGAACTAGTTATTATAGACCAGGCTGGCCTCGAACTCACAAAGATCCGCCTGCCTCTGCCTCCCGAGTGCTGGGATTAAAGGCATGCGCCACTACCGCCTGCCTTGCAAAGGCCACTGGACAAATAATCTGTGTAATGCCATACCTCTCCCAGTTTTGAACTAATAAAAGGTAAATAAATAAAAGTGGATTTTTGCTGTTGTTAAAAAAAAAAGTATGCACTAAAACTGCACTTAGTAAGTATAGGGAAAAGAAACAAAAGAAAAGTCAATCCTTCACTGCACCAAGGAGCAGAACTCCAGTGAATAGAAGGTAACTCCATGGGAACTTAAAGAATAAAGAGCCCAACCTCTCTTCCCTGTTTTGCAGATCCCAATGTACAAATAATGGCTAAGAGAGCTTTTGCTGTCTGACAAAGCATTGCCTTCTGAATCTAACAAAAGTTGGGGCATGAGAGGTTTATGAATGGTAAATTACTGCATGTAAAAATATCTATAACAACAATCACTAGGGAAATGCAAATTAAACCCACAACTGTAATTCTCTTATTGCACACTTACAGAAAAGGCTTTAAACAAAGTCTCAAATAACAAGTGCTGACAAGAATGCAGAGAACTGGAACTCTCCTGAACTGCTTAGGGAAATGCAAAATGACATGGTAGCTTTTGGGAAACAATTTGGCAGCATTTTATATTTATTCATGTATTATATGATCTAGTAAGTAAACCTGTAGGAATTTGTGTAAGGTGTGATAGTTAATCTTCATTACTAATTTGACTAGATTCAGAATCACCTAGGAGACACACCTCTAGGTATCTTTGATGGCATCTCCAGAGTTTAACTGAGGAGGAAAACACAGCCTAAATTTATGCATTTACCAAAACGTACAGAATAGGCCAGCAAGATGGCTCAATGGATAAAAGCACTTGCCACCAACCTTGATCACCAGAGTTTGATCCAAGGACCCATATGGTGGAAGGAGACCTGACTTCCTCATGCTTGGGCATGTACACACACACACTCTTTAAAAAACTTAACAGAGGGCTGGAGAGATGGCTCAGTGGTTAAGAGCATTGCCTGCTCTTCCAGAGGTCCTGAATTCAATTCCCAGCAACCACATGGTGGCTCACAACCATCTGTAATGAGGTCTGGGGCCCTCTTCTGGCCTGCAGGCATACACACTGACAGAATATTGTATACATAATAAGTAAATAAATATTAAAAAAAAAACTTAACAGAACTAGCTGGACATAGCAGTGCAGGCTTATATTCTAGCTATTCAGGAGACTAAGGCAGGAAGATTAAGTTTGAAGCCAGCCTCAACTACATAGAAAGTTCAAGGCCAGTCTGGGCAAATTAGTGAAATCCTGTCTCAAAACTGATCTAGACATATGTAACCCAAGTCAGTTCACTTCTCTGAGTAGTTTTCTTATGTAATATAAAAATGGGTCAAGATTTTCTAAGATCTTCCAGACTGTTAACAACAATAAGCCAGGTAGTGGTGGCCCATGTGTTTAATCCCAGCACTAGGAAGGAGGATCTCTGTGAGTTCGAGGCCAGCCTGGTCTATAAGGGTTAGTTCCAGGATAGGCTCCAAAGCTACACAGAGAAACCCTGTCTCGGAAAAAAAATAAATTAATAAAAATAAACAACAACAACAACAAAAACCCAACAACAAAACCTATGATTTTCTTTCTTTTCTAGTGAGAGGGGAGGAAATGGAGGAGGGATATGAAGGTGTGTGCTCATTTGTGTGTATAGAGAGCAGCGGTCAACTTTAGGTTTTGATATTCCGTGAGAGCCTGTTTTGTTGTTTTTGTTGCTGCTGCTGTTTTGTTTTGTTTTTTGAAATAGGAACTCCCACTGGACTCCTCGATTAGCTTAGAGGGGTTGTCTGGATGGCCAGCAAGCCCCCAGGGATCTGCCTGTCTCTGTCTCCCCATCCCTGAGATAACAAGCATGCCCACTTTTTTTTTTTTTTTAAACCTAGGTCCTAGATTATGAGGATGAAACTCAGTTCCTCATGGGTTTTCACAAATGAGCTATCTCCCAACCTCTGTTTGTTCTATTTGAGCCAAAGTCTCACTTCATAATCCTGGATGGCCTGGTACCGGGTGCTGAGCCCCACGTAGCTACAACCTAGCAGCAATCCTCCTACTTCAGCTCTTCAGAATGCTGCATTATAGGCATGCAACCCATTTCCAGTACAACCCCATGAGTTCTGATTACCTGCAGTGCTTATCTGATGCTGCTGACTTTATTCCTAGATCTCTGGTTTAGTCTTCCCTGTAGTTTCCCCAGGTGCTTTTGCTTCACCTTTATGCCCTAGACCCTACATTTCCTCACACTCTGCTCTCCTTTAAAAGTCATTCATTCTTGTCAGGTGGTGGTGGCCCATGCCTTTATTACCAGCACTTGGGAGACAGAGGCAAGCCGACCTCTGTGAGTTGGAGGCCAGCCTGGTTTGCAGCGCGAGTTACAAGACAGGTTCCAAAGCTACACAGAAATACCCTGTCTCGAAAAATTTTAAATGTCATTCTTATTGTTTTATTTATATCATTATTGATCACCAATATGGCAATCTATCTTCTTTATATCCCCAAATATTCACTGACTTATTAAACAGTTCCATTTGAAATACCTAATGGCAACCCCTACTTACCCAAAACTGAACCTATCCTCTTCCAAAACCTCTTCTACAATCTCATACCTTCATGAACAGTACTGTTACACATCTTGATGTCTAAACCAAATCTTTAACTACATTCTGACTCCTCAGATTTCTTTATCTGGTGAAGTTTACTTTTCTCTGCTTCCTTGCTGCAGAATTTCTTGCATTAATTAACCCAACAGGTGCCTGAAGAATCTCTTCTCCATTGTAGCTAAGAAACTCTTTCTTTTAAAAACCCAAACACGGCTGGGCAGTGGTGGCACACACCTTTAATCCCAGCACTCGGGAGGCAGAGGCAGGTGGATCTCTGTGAGTTTGAGACCAGCCTGGTCAACAAGAGCTAGTTCCAGGACAGGCTCCAAAGCTACAGAGAAACCTTGTCTCAAAAAAAAAAAAAAAAAAAAACCAAACCAACCAACCAACCAACAAACAAAAACCCAAACACACAATAAAGCCAAGAATCTCTAAAATGGCTTATAAGGAAGGCTCTTTCAGCTGCCCTCAGTGTATCTCTCACAAGCTAGCCATAGTCTTTTGGAATTCTCGCCAACTCCCTAGACCTATTGTCTCTTCTCTCACTGTATGCTCACCCTCTCATCTCCAAGCCTTTGCACACGTTTTTCCTGTCATAAATGTCTCTTCCCGGTTCAGACAGAAAATTCTTTCTTCTGGGAAGTCTCTATCTCCTCCTATGTTTTCACATTAGTTTCTTGATTGGTTTTCTTTTTGGTTTTGACACTAGGTGTCACCCTGTAACCATGGTGGGCCTGGCACTCAGCAGCACCTGCCTCAGTTTCCCAAGTGCCAAGATTAAAGGCGTGGCACACCATGCCTGGCGCCTGAAATTTTTGGCAAATTTCATTACCATCTTTTGAAACAGTTACTAAAGTTCCAAGGGTTTGTCTTTAATATCTAGATCATGATAACATTTCCTTATATAATGCTCTCAAATACAGTTTAACATCAATTCAAGAGAAATATACAGAAAATAGGAATGGAAATTGACCACAAAGCCAAATACTACGCATATCAATATTTCAAATGTTATAATAAATATCCAGACCAGGTATGGTGTTGGACACCCAGCACTTGGGCAGATCTCTGCGTTCAAGGCCACTCTGATGTACTAGTGAGCTTCAGGATAGTCGGTACTACATAGTAAGACCCCATCTCAAATAACAACACTAATAATCCATTCATTCAAAAATTTCAGAGAAATAGTAAACAATGCGATTCTGTAACTTGTCAACTGGAGTTACAGGTAGTCCTAAGTGACAGGTGGATGCTGGGAGTAAAACCCAGGTCCTCTGGAACACAGTCAGTGC
>JAQHUG010000063.1:3786868-3815498 GCA_028555095.1 Dicrostonyx torquatus
TGGAGAGATGGCTCAGAGGTTAAGAGCATCGCCTGCTCTTTCAAAGGTCCTGAGTTCAATTCCCAGCAACCACATGGTGGCTCACAACCATCTGTAATGGGGTCTGGTGCCTTCTTCTGGCATGCAGGCATACACACAGAGAGAATATTGTATACATAATAAATAAATATTTTTAAAAATTAAATTAATGTTTTTCCTTTGTCTTTTTGAGCTGGGATTTCCCTCTTAGCTAGGCTGACCTTGAAACCATCCTCAGTCTCCTGTGTAGCTGGACTGTAGGCATGTACCAGCACACCTGGCTCTATTCACCAGCACACTTGGCTCTATTCACCAGAGCACACCTGGCTCTATTCACCAGCACATCTGGCTCTATGTATCACCACACATGACTCTATTTACCTGCACACCTGGCTCTATGCACCAGCACACCTGGCTCCACCACACCTGGCTCTAGGTCCTGTAATTTTTACATGTATAAAGACAAAGTCTGCTAAGCACTCACCAATGGTGGGAAGCGAGCTGTCTGCTTATAAGCTGTCTGGTTGATCTTATGCCAGTGCCTCTTGCTAATTGTTACTCCTCATCTAGACTTTTTTTTTGTAATTCAGGTTTACTCTGGAGAGTTCTTTCATTATGTCTCATTTCAAATTGTTCATGTGCCCTCCTTTCAAGAGATAAATCTGATTTTAGCCAAGAGCCCTGACTCTGTTATTTCTAGGGTGTATCCTGCTAGCAGCATGGGAATGTAATGATTATGTCTAAGGGCTTAATTTTATAAGGAGGCAATTTCAAAGAGGAATTCTTGGCACCCTCGTGAAGGAGGAATTGCACAGGCTTGAGGGACTTGTAAGGACTAAGTTAAATCGTCAATGATAGGCTAAGGTAGCAGCCTGTGTATGGAGTGGGGAACACCCCTTACCCTTTAGAATCAGCAGCTCTTGTCACGGTCAGCCCAAACACTCAGGTCTTTTGTGGATCCTTCCAGGTTCTCTTTTCTCTAGTTGATCCTTTGTGTCTGTGTTTTGTTGTTGTTTAACTTTTATAAAAAGACTTTTTTATTTTATGTATGATTATTTTGCCTTGTTGTGTGTGTGTGTATCTCATGTGTGCCTGGCTTCATGGAGGACTTCCTGTGGCTGTGAACTTCCATCTGGGCACTGTGAACTGAACCTAGGCCATTTTGCAGGAACAAGTATTTTTTTGGGGGGTGGGTTTGTTTTTTAGTTTTTGGAGATAGGGTTTCTCCGTGTAGCCTTGGGTGTCCCGAACCTCCATCTGTAGGTCAGTCTGTCCTTGAACTCACAGAAACCCACCTGCCCCTGTCTCCCAAGTGCTTGGATTAAAGGCATGTGCTGTTCTTAATTGAAGTTTTCTCTCGTGGAAGAGTGTGGATGAGTCTCACTTCCCCACACATATTGCCCCATCTTGTCAGGATAGGCGCTTACAGATTTGTGTTTGCTTGTTTGTGTCAGGTCCCACAGAAACCAGGGACAAGTCTCACTCAGCTTCCTCCCAGCACTTCTCACCCGGTGTCAATTCTGAAGACCACCAACCCAAATCATCATAGCCAAATTAATTCCAGCAAGCTATTCATTAAAGCAAGCATTTTAAAATCCATGTACATGGACTTTCCCTAAAATTGGTGTTCAAGAGATCAGCATTGGACATGGAGAAAGCTCAGGGGTAGGGAGTTTCCAAATGGGGGATTTGGTAGGCAAATTGGCAGGGTTATATAAGCAGAACATAAGAAGGTGGTCATAGCAAGGTAGTCATAAACAGAAGGTGGTTATAATAACCTTTTGAAACAAAGATGGATTGTAAAACAATTGTTTGGTCAGAGCCTCCAGACTGGCTTTGCAATCTGTAAAGCCCGTCCCTTTCTCTCTCTCCGAACCTGCCCACTCAGTCTCCCAACAAAGGAAAGGCACCAAAAAGCCCAGCGCCCCATTCTTGGTGGCTATGGCAGTTTCCCCCCCTGAAATTGCCAGCCATCCAAGTCCCTGCCTAAGCGCTCAGCTTTTGACCATACTTGGACACAAACGCAACTTGTGGCAAACCTGTCATTACCCTTCACCTACAACCTATAAAGTCTCCTTGCTTTAGTTTAGGGGTGTGGCATCTCCAGCCTCAATCTCTGAGACTGGAGAACTCGCCCGGGAGTTGCTTTGATCAAATAAATCTGTAAAAGGAGCAGGCAAAAGCACCTTGGCCTAAATACTGTCATTTTGGCTTTAGACTCCATTACCTGCAGGGTGAAATAAAAGGTCAGGTTCCCAAGCCCTAGGGGAGCTTCCAGTAGCTGACCCACCTCCTCCTTAAACCATAGAAATAGTGCATCTTTAGTTCTCTACATAGCTGTTTTCCTAACAGCAGAAGGAACAAATGAGTCCAATTGGTTGGACTGAAAAGCTTGCATTGTGTCATTTGACAATAATGGATCATTTGAGGAAGCCTCTGATCTCTAAATCCTGATTGGTGAAAATTGTGACGGTAACTTGGAACAAATGTTTGTGATTTTTGTGCTTATAAACACAGCTTCTGCTCCTGCCCAGGGTTGTCAGGAAAACAAGGCTCCCGAGTCCTTGTCCTGCGGCCCTGATCTATCAGTGACCTCTTACGCAGTGATTTATGAAAGTCTTGGGAACCACAGTGTCTCTCTCCTTCCTTGTGTGCATAACAAGCTTGGTGGAACACCTGTTGTTAAGTCTTTCTCAGTTCAGCTCTTTCTGGTTCACTGCGTTGACAGAGAAACTTATCAGGGAGCAGAAAATCTATTAACAATCATGACAAGTTTTTTTCTTCTGGTTTTTTGAGACAGGGTTTCTCTGTGTAGCTCTGGCTGTCCTGGAACTCACTTTGTGGGCCATGCAGGACTGTAACGGAGATCTGCCTACCTCTGCCTCCCCAGTGCTGGGATTAAAGGTGTGCGCCACCACTGCCTGGACATAACAACTTTTTGAAACAAAGACATGGTTGCTATTCCTGAAACAGGACATACAGAACAATTTGTAGTTATGGTTACAGGTGGGGTATAGTCCAGTCTTTGAGAACAAGTTTAGTCATAAGCAGGAACAAACCTGCTATAAGATGGCTTTCAAGCCAAAGATGGAGGCAGGCTGGTTGATCACCCACCCCTTGCCCTAAACCTCTTCAGTCCAGGCTTTGCTTCCCTCCAGCCTCTGATTCCTGTATAACTCATCAATTTTGGCTACTAGTCCTCTTGGCCCCCCTCTTCTCTCTTCCTCTCTCACTTGTCCCCTTTCTCTCCTGTCTCGTGGTCTGATCAACTCTGCTGGCCTTTTTCAGTCTGGATCCTTCCAGATGCCTCTGGCTGTTTTCTCTATCATATCTGCAATAAAAAACCTTCTTAATCATACCTTGGAGTGATCAGTAAATTAATTTTCATTCAGATAGCAAGTTCTGGGACTGCCAGCGCCGCACAGAGAGACCTTGTCCCAAAAGCCAAACTGAATGAAATGGATGCAGCAAAGAAACCAAAATAGCTGCTAGATGGGCAAAACAAGGAAAAGTTGGGCTGGAGAGATGGCTCAGTGGTTAAGAGCACTGCCTGCTCTTCCAAAGGTCCTGAGTTCAATTCCCGGCAACCACATGGTGGCTCACAACTATCTGTAATGAGATCTGGTGCCCTCTTCTGGCCTGCAGATTTACACACAGACAGAATATTGTATACATAATACATAAATAAATAAATATTTTAAAAAAAAACAAGGAAAAGTTTATTCCACGTTATCAAGACTGTCTCTCAGGAAAGCAGAGAAGAGAAACAGGCAGGGTGGGAATCTCCTGAGTTATATGGGAGCAGGTACCTGGGAGGAAGGAAACCTGTGAGCTCGGGTGGGGTTTGTGAGTAGGGACTGAGGGAGGATAGAGGCTGACATCAACCTTGACACACTAATAGGCCCTGTAGTCATACATTCATAGGAGAGCCACAAGTTTCTTTTGCCAGGGGAACGACTCCTTTTAGTAAGTAGATGCTTTTCTTTTTTATTTTAAGATTTTATTTATTTATTTACTTTTGGTTTTTCGAGACAGGGTTTCTTTGTGGCTTTGGAGCCAGCGCTGGAACTAGCTCTTGTAGACCAGGCTGGTCTCAATCCGCCTGCCTCTTGCCTCCCAAGTGCTGGGATTAAAGGCGTGCATCACCACCGCCCGGCTAAGATTTTATTTATTATGTATACAGTGTTCTGGCATGCCTGCAGGCCAGAAGAGGGCACCAGATCTCATTGTAGATGGGTTGTGATCCACCATGTGGTTTCTGGGAAGTGAACTCAGGACCTCTGGAAGAGGTCCTGTGCTCTTAACCGCTGAGCCATCTCTCCAGCCCCAGTAGAGCTATCTTCAAGCTGCTGAGGGAATGACGCTTGTTTAAATGCCAGACTTTGGGAAAAGGATTTTCTTGGGGCACTTGACACTATGTAGACCAAGAGATCCGCCTGCCTCTGCCTCCCAAGTTCTGGTATTAAAGATATGTGCCACATTGGGTTTAGATATTTCTAGGCATGTGGGTTGAGAATGTTGCTCACTGTAGGGTACTTGGATGTTCACGAAGCCCTGCATTTAAGCCATAGACTAAACTAGGTGTGGTGGCACACACCTGGAATCCCAGTACTTTTGCAGTGGAAGCAGGAGAATTAGAAGAGCATCCTAACCTACCTACCTAGAGAGTTCAAGAGCAGCCTGGGATGCAGGGGACTCTGCTTATAAGTAGAAATAATAGCCGGGTGGTGGTGGTGCCTGCCTTTAATCCCAGCACTCAGGAGACAGAGGCAGGTGGATATCTGTGAGTTCGAGGCCAGCGTGGCCCACAAAGTGAGTTCCAGGACAGGCTCCAAAGCTACAGAAAAACCCTGTCTTAAAAAAACCAAATAAAATAAAATAAAAATAAAAAAGTAGAAATAATAAATGAGGCTTCAGGTCATCTTATCTGTTAAAGGAAAATGCCTGTGAGTTGCTTCCCTTCCCCCTTTTCTTCAAGGTGCCATTCTAAACTGCTATGATTTAAAACAATTTCCCAGGCTCCTTTAACTTCCTATTTAAAAAGGGTTATGAATTGGAGGTGGTAGCACATGCCTTTAATCCTAGCACCAGTGAGGCAGAAACAGACAAATCCCTGAGTTTGAGGTCAACCTGGTCTAGAGAGAGAGCAAGCATCAGGACAGCCTGAGCTACACAAAGAAATCCTGTCTTGAAAAAGCAAAACAAATAAAAATAAGGAAAATTGCCTATCAAAAGGAGTAAATAATTACTGGAATTAAAATTCAAAATAGTAAAAAATAGGGAGGGGGTGGGGTCCTGTTGTAGAATATTATATTATTTTAGATGTGTTACATATCTTTATGCTGTGGAACATTTGTTTTAATGATGTAAAGATGTGTTGCATTCTTTTAACTCTGTGAAGCTGTGATTCTCAGCCTCTATAAAACACCTAATGGTCTAATAAAGAGCTGAACAGCCAATAGTGAGGCAGGAGAAAGGATAGGTGGCGCAGGCAAAGAGAATAAAAAGGTGAAATCTGGGAGGAGGAGGAGGAGGAGGAGATCAAGGAGCCAGCCACCCAGCCACCCAGCCATCCAGTCACCCGGCTACACCGCAAGTCACGGAATAAGAGTGAAAGTGATATACAAAAGTAAGAAAAGGAAAAAGCCCAGAGGCAAGAGGTAGACAGAATAATTTAAGAAAAGCTGCCTAGCAACAAGCCAAGCTAAGGCAGGACTCTTTAAGAATAAGACTCCATGTGTTAATTTATCTGGGAGCTGAGTGGTGGGCCCCCCCAAAAAGCCAAAAGAGTAAAACAAATAAACAACAGAATCCAGGTGTGGTGGCACACAGCTATAATCTCAGATTTTGAGATACTGAGGGAAATTGGTAGTTTAATATCATCTTCAGCTACATAACAAATTCTGAGCCAGCCTAGACTAAACAAGACCCTGTTTTTTCTCCCACCCAAAGAAAAGGGTGCTATTTATATTTTATTAGTGTTTATGTGTATGGGTGTTTTGCTTGGATGTGCACTATGTATGCAGTGTCTGTGGAGACCAGAAGAGGGCGGTGGATCCCCGAGAACTGAACGTTGGAGTTACAGCGGTGGAAGAGCACAGCCGCCTCCAGCTCCTTGCGGTTTGCTCTCTCATTGTCACAGCAGCGCCAGCCTGACGGCAGCCTCCAAAGCCCTCCAATTCTTCTAGGAGTAAACTAATAGAACTATTTCGAAGATACAAGCAACTGCTGGGACGTGCTTCCTTCTCAGAGAACTGCAGGGTGCATCCTCTCCCACACCCCGGGCTCCTCCTAGCTTTGGAAGCAGTAGATCTCGTCCTCAGTTCTGCTTGGATTGCTTCAGTGTTCTTCTGTATGGTGAAAAAGTCTGTGCTCACTTCCAGGTTTTGAAAATCCACCAATTCCTGAACAACAACAACAACAACAACAAAAAATCCATCAACCCTTCAAACTCACCAATCCCTGGGCTCACCCCAAGCTCAGAACTTGAAATCACATCAATCCTTACCCAAAACCCAGAAAACCGAAAACCCCACCCCCCAAAAACCCTATATAAGCCTGTCTCCTGCAGCTCCTCGCCTCAGCAGAGGCAGCCACCCTCTTGTGTCTCTCCCAATAGAACCCTGTGTAAGGTTTGTTATTGAAGGGACACCGGCCCACTTGAGCATGTGGCTCTAGCAGGCCTTTCTTTCCCTTCTCCCCCATTTCCTCCGCATTGTTAAAAACCATTAGATTATATTCCTAAAGCCGGCCATCAGGTGTATTCCCTTATTTGGCCACTTCCTCCTCCTAAGGTCCAGCTATCGAAAGCCCCCTTTGCCTTTGGTTCCCCTAATTAACATACCCAGTCAAAATATACCACAGCATCCTTGCCCATTCTAACACAGACCTCCCTTTTTCTTTCTTAAAATTTGGACCCAAAGGTCATTTGTTGTTTTCTGAATCATTAAGCAGCCGCTTTAATTTTTCTTCCCTGCTTAATAAAGGATCTCTCTGTGAAAACAGGTGTTTGTGGTTTGTGCCTACTCCGGGGGTCCGGAAGGGAACCTCTGCTCTGGGGGGCCAGAGGGGGACGTTCCTTCAGTTGTCCAGTGTGGCTCCAGACTGCCAAGATACCTTTCCCCTAAGAGCTGTAACACACTGTCACTCCAAGGTTACCGAGACAGCCAGTCTCCATGTTGAAAACCCACTGTTCAAACAGTCCTTGTGTGTTCACTCTTTTACCTCTTTTGTATATGTACTGCATGTGTCTCTGTGCATCACATGTGGCTGGTGCCCAAGAAAGCCAGAATTACAGATAGCTGTATGTGGGTACTGGGAATTGAACCTGGGTCCTCTGGGAGATGAGCAAGTGCTCCTAAGTGCTGAACCATCTCTCTTCTCTTTTTTTTTTTTTTTTTGTTTTTCGAGACAGGGTTTCCCTAGCTGCCCTGGAACTAGCTCTTGTGACCAGGCTGGCCTCAAACTCACAGGGATTCACCTGCCTCTGCCTCTCAAGTGCTGGGATTAAAGGCATGCACCACCACCACCCGGCCAGCCCCTGCTCTTATTTACTTTTCGAAACAAGGTCTTATTTTGTAGCACTGACTCCAGCCTCGGTTGATCTGGAGAACTCCCTGCATGAGCTACATCAGCTTTACCAAATGTTTTTTCTCCTGTAGACCTCTACTGTAGGTTGTTTTGTGAACCAGTGAGGTTTTTGAGGCTACCTACAGCAAGGGTGAGGAGAGGTTGCTTGCAGGCCCATGGTGACTCAAAGCAGCTGCTCAATAACTGGAAGCCCTCTCCAGAATGGGTATCACTCACCAAAGCTGCATCCAAGGCACTTCCCATTCAACTTGCAGGCTGCTCCGCCAAAGAATGTTCTCTCCTTCAGCAGCTACTACTGTTTACATAACCTTGGTAGGGTTGTTCAGTTTGCGTTTCTGAGACGCTGTAAATCTCAGGTTGGCTTCTACTTCCCCGTGTACCTGAGGGATCCTGATTCTTCTGCCCATTCCAACTGGTGGAATAACAGTCCCACATACACTCTCCCCACCCCGCCCACTGTGTTTGTCACCAAGTATTGAACCTAAGACCTTGGGGCTGTCAGGCAAGTACTCAACCATTGAGTTCTATCTCTGCCTCTTTTTGGGGAGGATGAAACAGGGTTTCTGTGTGTACCCCCAGTTGCTCTGTAATTCATTCTGTAGACCAGGCTGGTTTTGAACTCAAGAGATCTGCCTGCCTGTGCCTCCTGAGTGCTGGGATTAAAGGTGTGCGTCTTCTTTGATTCAGTTCTTTGTTCACAACAGGGCTGTAGGTCTGCCACTATCCTATTTGGAAAGTCTAAACTTTGTTTCAAATGATTTAAAAATATATCAAAACAAAATAATTCAAAAAATTTCAATGTTCCATTTTTTCTTGCTGAAAATAATTCCTAATTTAAAATTCTTATAACTAGCTGGTTGTGGTAGTTTGTGCCGCTACATAAATGCTAAAAAGGCAGAAACACGAGGATCCCAAAAGTTCAAGGCCAGATTATTCCTCATAGTTAAGAGTGTAGACAGGTCTACGAACAAGATCAGTGTACACTCCATTCATGTATGAGAATGGCATACATTTTATACCCATTATGCATGTTCTAATAAAAAATTAAAAAGCTAAACATGGCAAAAAGCGGCCAGATGGAGTAGTACAAGCTGAGCTTTCTAAACACCATGGCTTATTTTAAAAACATTTAACGTTACTTTGACTAGTATTTTCAACATGATTCAGAATTCCAAAGTATTCAAAAGAAGCATTTTTGAGAAACTCTCTGTTGTGCCTTTCCTCTCTCTTTTGGTTCTTTTGAGTAAGGGTTTCTGTTACAGTCCTAGTTTTCCTGGAACTAGCTCTTATAGACCAGGCTGGCCTTGAACTCAGAGATCCGCCTGTCTCTGCCTCCTGAGTGCCAGGACTAAAGGTGTGCACTGCCACCATCCGGCTTGTGCCTTTTCTCTTAATTCTCCTGCATAAATTAATCTTGTAGAGCTGGGCGGTGGTGATGCATGCCTTTAATCCCTGTCTCGAAAAACCAAAAAAAAAAAGAAAAAAGGCCTCGTAGGACAAGATGGCTTGGTAGTCCAATGTTAAGAACTACTTCCACAAGCATGCTGCAGCACACAGCTTCCTACCTGCACAATAAATGAATGTAAATTTTTATGTAGCTATGTAGCTTTGGCTGTCCTGGAACTATGTAGACCAGGTGGCCTTGAACTGAGATCTGCCTGCCTGTCTCAAGTGCTCAGATTAAAGGCACGCACCACGATGCCCAGCAACTATGTTCTTAAGTTTTATGGTAGTTTTGCTATAATGTGTAACTTCTAATTTTTATGTAGCCAATTTTTGTTTTGGCTTTTGAGATAGTTTCACTTGGGCTGGGAATGTAGCTCAGTGAGAGAATGCTTATCCAGCACGTGTGAGGCTGTGGGTTTCCCCTCTAGCATCACAAACAGGGTTTTATATGCAGCCCAGCTTAGCCACCAAATAAAAATCCTCCTGCCTTAGCCTCAATGTACCACCTGGTTTGTAGCCATTTTTTTTAATACAGTGTAGTAAAATAAACATGAGTCAATTTTCAGTAATCATTCGTTTAATTAATTATATTTATTTTTAGAGCTCACAGAGATGCCCCTGCCTCTGCCTCCCAAGTACTGGGATTAGTTAGGCATGTACTACCTCTTTGTAATTTGATTTTCAACATCTGCACAGTGTTAATACTCTGATAAAATTGAATGTTTTCCACATGAGGAAAAAACAGTTCACTAATGACCAATAAAAAATGCAATACTTTCTAACACAAAGGCATAAACAGGAACAACAGAAATGTTAAAGGAGAGACTACAAATCTCAAAACCAACTTCAGTCAAGATAACTTCCCCACGGAGCAGCAGGTGGGGAAGTGTATAAATTCTAAACATAGCAAGCACTCTGTGACTTGTTTTTCTTCGTCCCTAACGATAGGTCATGAACTATCCCACGAAGATTCAATGTGATAACTTTAAATTTGGAGTTCCAACACTTAAAGTATTAAGTTAAAAAAAATACCAAGATAAACATAAAAACAATCTTAAAACTTGGAAGAAAAACTCAAATGACAAAAATGTGGATCAAGTCAAACACTGCACAGGACAGTCAGCTTCACTGTGTTAACAGTGAGTGTACGCCAGGACCCAGAAGAAATGCTGAAAGTTATTTGTCTTAACGAAAGGAAAGTTCAAATTTCACAAGATAAAGTCAGTTCCCTTTGGATTTACCTTTCAGGGCAAGCCTGGGCAAACCCCACATACCACTTCCAATCTGGGTGTCCAACAGAAGCCTATGGTATACTTTTTCTGCAGTAAATTCCTTTCTGCAGAAATATGTCCCAATATTTGCTAAGATACCATAGTGTGAAAAGTTGTAGACCCAAAGTATTTCTGTCACAGGGATGAAGAAGAATGTTCTGCCACTAGAAATCCGCTGCCCGTTCTGGACCCAGGTTCTGCTACAGTTCCAGTGACCCTAACTGCCAACCACCACTCAGCCCCATCCCACTCTTCAACCCTTTTGTGTTAGCAACTGAGCAGCCTTTTTGTCAACTAGTTGGTGTAGCTCCTGATCTATCCTAAATCACAGGAAACCCTGGAACGCTCAGATTAAAGCAGGTAGGGGAATGAGCTACTTTAGTGTTAGGGAAGAAACCTGTGTGGGTTATTCACCCCTTTATAACAAAATAAAGGCTGAAAGACTTTCGGAAAGGGAATGGCACCTGAAGATATCCTGGCCTAGGCATTCTTATACCTGTAAAGACTGTCACAGTTAGAGCATAGCAGTTGATAACAAAACAATTCTTAAGAACTTTTCCTTATCATTGACTTTTGCAGAAACAAACGTATTTGTAGATTCTTCCTTTGTAACTACACATTAAAACAAGAGCAAGTGTGCTTGCTGAGCAGAAACTGATGACACATCTCAAGATCTTATGATGGAAAAGTGCTAGTTTTACAATGCAGCTTTACTAGATTACAGAATACTCTCTTTACCCATGCTTTGCATGGTTTATCTCTGAAACATCTGAAGAATACTTTTCTGTGAATTACTAGGCTGTTGGGAATAAGTGCGTTTAGATACATTACTGCAATCATCTTTAGGTGAATGTGGCATCTTTCTTCCATTAACTGAATTCTTCCATGTGCTTTGGAAGGGTCGCCTATCCTCATCTTTTGTGCTCCTCTGAGATTTTGAATGCTCTGAATCAGTCTGCTTTACGGAGTTCCTATCTTTGGAGTTCTTCCTGTGTCTATGCAGCAGTCTGTCTGGGGGTGAAGATGTGCGCAGCTGGTACTGGTTGGGGGAGCCTTTCTGCCGGTTTAGCACCACTTGTTCTTTATCTACCTCTTTCTGAAGCTGCAATGCTAACAATCGGTCCTGTTCTTCTTGCTTATGTCTCTCAAAAAGCATACGCTCCAAATCTATCAGTTTTTGTGTAAAATTCACTTCTGTTTCTTCTTGATCTGAGGATTTGAGGAATACTTTCCTTCGTTTTGCAGAAAAGCATGGATCCATGACTGCTTCAAAAACAGATTCCTGGTTTTCTCTTTTGGAAATCTCTTTTCCAATTACTAGATGATACACTCTACTTTCTGGAACTCTGTTACCATTAGTTAACTGGGTCATACTTGACATAGAGCACTCTTCATTTTCTACTTTACCAGAATGCTTAACTGTAGCTTCGTTAGAGTAGGAAACTTTGGCTTTAGATTCCTCATGATTTACAACACATGTATCATCAGGATTGGTTGATAGTGTTTCAACTGCTCCTTCAAGGCACTGTTCGACATCTCTGGCACATATCCATGGCACAGGTGACTCTACTAAAGACTCCGAACCTTGTTCTTGAGTTTCTAGGTAAACCTGCGGAGAAAGTGTTCGCATATCATCTTTTTCAATTTCTGTGTCTTGCCACACAGGGCTCTTCATGCCACTACTGCCAATTTCCTGCAGAAAATACAATTACTGATTACATAAGTGGAAACTGTACTATATAAACCTCCTACATTGATACCATAGGTGAACACTATCACATGTTACTAATAAGGTATGTTCTTGTCACCTTTGCTCCCCCTCCTTCCACCTTTCCTCCCCCTCTTCTTCTCTTTTTCTTTTCATTCCTTTTTTGGTTTTTCGAGACAGGGTTTCAATATGTAGCTTTGCAGCCTGTCCTAGACCTTACTCTGCAAACCAGGCTGGCCTCAAACTCGCAGAGCTCTGCCTGCCTCTGCCTCCTGAGTGCTGAAATTAAAGGGGTGTACCACCATCACCCAGCTAGCACAATTTCACTCTCATGAAAACCTAAAATAAGCTCCACAATTATAGTCAACATATGACCAATAGCTTGCATAAGGATTTGGCCTCTTTCATCTTTTTATCTTTATAGATCTTCTCTGACATTTTAAAATTTTATTTTTAAGTGTGCATGTGTGTGTCAGGGGATATATGAACATGAGTGCAAATGTCCAGAGAAGGCACTGAATCCCCTGGAGCTGGAGTTACAATCAGTTAATGTAAATGTTAGGAACCAAATTTGGGTCCTCTGATAGAACACTGAGGAATCTTAACTGAGCCATCTCTCCAGCCCTTCTTGGGTATTTTAACGAAGTGATCATGTGGATCTCTTCTGAGGAAATCGTTTTGAGATAGGGTCTGACAACTTACCAATCTGATCTGAAACTTTGGATAAGAGATTCTGCCACTTTAGCCCTCCAAATGCTAGGACTACAGGTATATGAACTGTGCTCCAGAGGATTTTGTTTGTGGTGTTGCTGGGGTCAAACCTAAGACCTTGCCGCATTTTGGGCTAGTGCTCGTTTACTGACAGCCAGAAAATTGTGGCTTTTTTTTTTGCTTATTTTTCAAGGCAGGGTTTCTCTATGTAACAGCTCTGGCTGTCCTAGAACTCACTATGTAGACCAGGCTGGCCTGAAACTCAAAGATACCTGCCTACTTCTGCATCCCAAGTACTGGGAATAAAGACATGTGCCACCACCACCTGGCCAAAAAGTACTTTTAAATGCAAACTTGAGGTACATGGCCTTACAAGGGGAACTGTAACAAGATTATTACAATACTTACAAAACAAAAGTGTAGCACGCCTTTAATCCCAGCACTCGGGAGGCAGAGGCAGGCGGATCTCTGTGAGTTCGAGACCAGCCTGGTCTACAAGAGATAGTTCCGGGCTGGAGAGATGGCTCAGAGGTCAAGAGCATTGCCTGCTCTTCCAAAGGTCCTGAGTTCAATTCCCGGCAACCACATGGTGGCTCACAACCATCTGTAATGAGGTCTGGTACCCTCTTCTGGCCTGCAGACATACATACAGACAGAATATTGTATACATAATAAATAAATAAACATAAAAAAAGAGCTAGTTCCAGGACAAGCTCCAAACCAAATCAAACCAAAACTCAAAAAAAACAAAAAACAAAAAAAACCAACAACAACAGTGTGAGCTGGGAGTAGTGTTGCATGCCTTTAATCTCAGCAAGTGGGAGGCAGAGACAAGTAGATCTCTGTGAGTTCAAGGCCAGTCTGGTCTACATAGTGAGTTCTAGGATAGCCAGAGTTAAGACCTTGCCTAAAAATAAACAAACAAACCCAAAGCAAAAAACAAATGTGTAAAAGTTGGGGGTGTAGTTCAATTGGCAAAATGCTTACCTAGAAATCCTGGATTCAAACCCTAGCACCACATAACACCAAGCATGGTGGCATACACTCAAAACTCCAACACATAGGAGGTGCAAGCAAAAATATCAGAATTTAAAGGTAATACTATTACTAGCACTGAGGTTTGTTGTCTACATTAAGCATGAAAAGAAACACTAAATTTGAGATTAACAATATACACTTTCTTTTTACTTAGCCCTTAGGTAAAGAACTTAATTTGCAAGGCTGGAGAGATGAGTCAGTGGTTCAGAACATTGGCTGCACAGCCAGGACAAATTCAACTTCCAATACCCACATGAGAATTCACAGCTATCTCTAACTCCAGTTTCAGGAGTTCTGTCGCCCTCTTCTGGTCTCCACAGACACAAATATACTTGGAGGCAAAACACACCATCAATCCCTCTAAAAAAAAAATTATTTATTTTGGTTTTTTGAGGCTGAGTTTTTTTTACTCTGTGTATCCCTGGCTGTCCTGGAACTTGCCCTGTAGACCAGGCTGGCCTCCAACTCAGAGACCCATCTGCCTCTGCCTCCTGAGCGCAGGGATTAAAGGTGTATACCACCACCACCTGACAAAATACACACATTAAAAAAAAAAAAGAAGAAAAAAGAAAAAGCGAAAGCCTGAAGTAAGTGACTTATAACTCTGACTAGATTCCCAAGACCCCTTGAGAGCTGTACACTAAGGATGTTCCCAGAAATAACTGACTTTTCTGGAAACAGTCTTACTATGTAGTCCAGAGTGGCATGGAACTTGATATGTAGTTAAATTCGCAGTCATTTGGCCACAGCCTCCAGCATCCTATGTGAAAGGATTACAGGTCCACACCATCCTGCCCACAAGGCACTCTGACATGGGGTTTGCAAGCCACATTCTTGCTTGGTGTTACTTTTGAGACCACTGCTTAGGATCTCAGTTGTGAGGACCCCTTCTAAAGTGCACTGCTGTGCATCTTAAAGTCCTCTAGCTAAACTGGCGCAGAGGTAGTCTATTCAGCTGTGTAAATGCTGTCACATTACCAGAGATTAGAAACTCTGGCCCAGAAGCCAATTCCAGCCTGCTGCCTGTATTTAGAAACAGAGTTGAGCTGGAGAGTTGGCTCAGAGCACTTGTTGCTCTTGCAGAGGACTCAGATTTGATTCCCAGCACCTATGTGGCAGCTTTCAACCACTTGTAACTCCAGTTCCAGGGCAATGCTCTCTTATGACCTTCTTGGGCACTAGACATTCACATGATGTACACACACACATACAAGCAAAACATTTATATGAGGGTTAGTAGTTAAGAGCACTGAATTATTTTTCAGAGGACCTGGGTTCAATTTCCAGTCCCCACATGGCAGCTCACAACTGTCTTTAACTCCAGTTCCAGGAGATCCTATACCCTCACACAGATATACATGCAGGCAAAACACAATGCACATAAAATAAAAAAATAAAATAAAATAAATCATTAGAGTTGGGTATGGTGGTATATACATTTAATCCCAGCTCTCAGGAGGCAGAGGCAGGCAGATCTCTTGTGAGTTTGAGGCCAGCCTGATCTACAGAGCACGTTCCAGGGCAGCCAGAGGCACACAAAGAAACCCAATGACAGAGCCTCTCTGATAACAAAGACAAAAGTATCTGTTCCTGGCTCATTAGAGAAAAAGTGAGCTGAAGACAGCACAAGTCCTAGTAACCCACAGCAGGAACAATGGTCCTGAGAGCTTCTTCGTCACCAACATACCTTAGATATGCAGCTTTTATCCTCTTCACGTACAGCTGCAGACCCAGACTTCAATTTAGGTGACAAATATCTTTAAAAAGAAAAAAAAAAGTTAAAAGTTTACTAAAACTTGAATGCTTTGAAAAAATTCAATGCTAAAGGTAGATTGAACCACTTATGCCTAAAGGTTGTATGTTTGCTGGCTATTAAACTTACTGGAGCAGATGACATCTCCAGGTCTCAGGTCAACTTTAAGACACAACCTGAAACCGTGAGTACTCCAGGACAGTCAGTGACTGGTGAGAAACTGGAGGTTCCTGCTTCCTGCCTAGCAATGCAGAGGGTGAATATGGGGTGCACGGGGGAGGGGGGGAGTTCAGTACAATATTTTAGTGTAAAAAATAGAATAGGAAGAAAAGGTCATATTAAATACCTCATAATTATTGGATAGGACTTAAAAAGCTGACAGGATCAAATAATAGAGACCACAAAGTTTCTCAAAATTAATGAAAGTATCATTTTAGGCTGGGAGTGGTGATGCATGCTTTTAATCCCAGCACTCGGGAGGCAGAGATAGGCGGATCTCAAGTGAGTTCGAGGCCAGCCTGGACTACAAGAGCTAGTTCCAGGACAGGTTCCAAAGCTAGAGAAACCCTGTCTCTAAAAACAAAAACAAATGAAAAAAGAAATAGTTTACAGCTGGGCAATGGTGGTGTATTCTTTTAATCCCAGTGTTCAGGAAGCAGAAGCAGGCAGACCTCTCAGTTCAAGGGCAGTCTGTTCTAGAGATAGCCAGGGCTACATAGAGAAACCTTTATGGGGTTAGGGGGGAGTTCATGAACGAATAGTAACATAAACATGTAAGAACCATATGAATCATAGGAAAAGGAAAGGAATATCACTGGAAAGACCTAGAGTGAAAATCACATACAAATTTTTTCTTTGTGTATGTACACTATTTTTTTTTATTTTTGAGATTATAATTACTTAATTTTGACATGCCAAAGTAGGTGGGGGAAAGCCCACAAGGCCTCAATCCTAAACAAAGAGCTATACAAGTAACCAAGGAATGCCAAGAATGGGAAAAATAATCTTTCCCAGGGAAGAGACCAATAACTGGTTACCTAGTACCAAATGGTCAGCCCTGAACACATGCATACAACTAACATACAGGCTGAGTAGGCTAGATTTAGGAATATATATGTATATAAATAAATATATATTAATGAAAAATTTAATTAATTAATACAATTAATGTAAAAAGAGGCCATGAATTTCAAAGGAAGCAAGGAGAGGTACATAAGAATGTTTGAAGGGAGGTTTTCTTCTTTTTTATTGTTGAGACTAGATCACATAATATACATACAGCCTTAGTTATCCTGGAGATCCTTATATAGACCAGCCTTGAATTCAGAACTCCACTTGTCTCTGTCTTTAAAATGTGGGGAATAAGGGCATGTGCCAACATGCCTGGAATTTGTGTAAATATTTTATATCGTAATCCAGAGGGTTATTCTGATGTACAGAAATTCCACAGGAAATACTGAAGATTGGTGCAATTTAACGTATACATGTGCCAAGCATGGTGGTACAGGTCTTCAATCCCAACACTTGGGAAGCTGAGGCAGGCAGATCTCTATGAGTTCAAGGCTAGCCTGAGCCTGACAGGGCAAGTTCCAGGGCTATACAAGAGGAACTTGTCTCAAAAAAAAAGGGGGGGAGGATACACACAATTTCTTAAAAAAAAAAAAAAAAACACTTAAAACACATATACATACTGCTTGGTTTAATGGTGTTTGGGGGGGATGGGTCTGGTTTTATAAAGCTCCCTCCCTATGGAGCCTCTTCTTCATTTCTCCTTAAACTAGACTTCAGTATCTCATCTCTTACTATTTGTTATTGTGTGTGTATGATGGGTTTGATGTTTCTGTTAGTGCATGCTTGCCACTGTGTGCACCAGGGACAGTTTTGTGGAGTCAGTTCTCTTTCCACCTTTACACAGGTTCTAGGGATCTAACACAGATTGCCAGGCTCCTACTCCAAGTACTTTTATCCATTGAGCTATCTTGCCAGGTGTGGTGGCACACAACTTTAATCTTAGCAATCAGAAGGCAGAGGCAGGCAGATCTCTTAACACTCTGTGGTCTACAGAGTGAGTTTCAGATCAGCCAGAGATACACCAAAAAAAAACAAAAAAAAACAAAAAAAAAGAAGGAGGAAGAGGAGGAAGGAAGAAGGAAGAAAGAAGAAGAAGAAGAAGAAGAAGAAGAAGAAGAAGAAGAAGAAGAAGAAGAAAGAAGAAGGAAGATGACAATGATGACGAAGAAGACGACGAAGGAAGATGACGACGACAAAGGAGAAGACGACGGAGAAGACGAAGAAGAAGGAGAAGACGACGAAGAAGAAGAAGAAGACGACGACGAAGAAGAAGAAGACGACGAAGAAGACGACGACGACGACGAAGAAGAAGAAAGAAGAAGAAAGAGGAAGAGGAAGAGGAGGAAGAAGAAGAAGATCTTGATGGGAACAGGAACAATCTGCTATGCCCCTACATTTTTCTCTGCTTCCCTTCCTGTCTTGACCCTTCCTTCAACCCTCCCTCAAGGTCCCCATGCTCCCGATTTACTCAGGAGATCTTGTCTTTTTGTACTTTCTACTTCCCATATAGATTTTATCTGTGTAAGTCTCTCTTAGTGTCCACAATGTTGTCTAAGTTCTCTGGGATTGTGGTTTGTAGGCTGGCTTTCTTTGCTTTATGTTTAAAAACCACCTATGAGTGAATACATGTGATAATTGTCTTTCTGTATCTGGGTTGCTTCACTTAAAATGTTTTCTAGCTCCATCCATTTTCCTGCAAAATTCAAGCTGTCGTTATTTTTTTCTGCTGTGTAGTACTCCATTGTGTAAATGTACTACATTTTTCGCATCCATTCTTCAGTCGAGGGGCATTTAGGTTGATTCCAGGTTCTGGCTATGACAAACAAAACTGCTATGAACATAGCTGAGCACATGTTCTTGTGGCACGATATTATGGCCGTTCTTAACAGAAAGAACAGAGGAAAGGCTTATATTCTGTGTTGGTTGCCAGTGATGGAACATACAAGGATAGATCCCAATCTTTGACTCCTGACTGGTAAAACTGTACCTGTAACATGGCACAGGTGTGTTTACGGTTTTGCACTTATTGATCCCAGTACCGCTTCTGCTTGGGGCTGCCAGGAGGCTGAGTCCTTGTTTTGCAGCCCTGATCCATCAGTGTCCTGCTTATGTGATGATTTATTAAAGACTTTTGAACTCATTAAGTGTCTCTCCTTCTTCATGGCGCACAAAGGACATTGAGACAGGGTTTCTCTGTGTAACAGCCCTAGCTGTCCTGAAACTAGCTTTGTAGACCAGACTGACCTTGAACTCACAACATGCCTGATGGAGACCCAGTGTTGTGGAATAATCCTTCTGTACATTATGAAAATGTGTTGCTTTCATTATTGATAAAGAGCTGATTGTCTGACAGGCAGAGAGAATAAATGGAGTCAGAGGTGTCACAAGAGACAGAGAGGGAGCAAAATGTGCTGGAAGATAAAACCACGAGCCTCAGGACAGCACATAGATTAATAGAAATATCTTAATTTAAATTGTAAGAGCTAGTTAGCCTGAGCTACTAGCCAAGCATTTATAATTAAGTCTCCAACAGCTGTGGGAACAGGAAAACTCTACCTACAATCTTAGATCAGTTCCCATTGTGGCCCGTAACTGTGGCTCATACCCATCCACAACTCCAGTTCCAGATCTTGGGATCCAATGCCCTCTTCTGGCATCTTAGGACACCAGGCACACATTCAGTGCACTTACATACATGCAGGCAAAACACTCAAACACATTAAAAAAAAAACTTTAAAAAACAAAACAAAAGCTCATTAACAAAACGTGACGAATCGGTGGTCGCTATGAACAAAACCCAAAGGCAAACAGGAGCTATCCATGGATAAGTGGCAGTCATAGTCATATTCACTTACTTCTGAATATCTCCAAAATATTTTTGTTTGTTTGTATTTTTCTTTTGTGACTTGTTTGTGACTGCATCTGATTTTCTGGAACTCGAAGGAGAAGTCAAGACATTTTTCTCGTAGTTACTGTTCTTCAGTCACAAGAAAAACATACAAAGGCATTATTAATGAGAACTTTATGAAAAAAAAAGCTTTGAATTCTATAAACTCAAAATTCTTAACATTTTTAAAAAAATGAATTTTTTTTTTCAAGACAGGGTTTCTCTGTGGCTTTGGAGCCTGTCCTGGAACTAGCTCTTGTAGACCAGGCTGGTCTCGAACTCACAGAGATCCACCTGCCTCTGCCTCCCGAGTGCTGGGATTAAAGGCGTGCGTCACCACCGCCCGGCAAAAACTGAATTTTTTAAGTTCTTTGAAGAATACTGAGCATGTACATACTTCATTCTCATTACCTAGACTTTATTTTGCAATAGGCATTCACTTAGCATTTACATCATATTACAGATGATAAGACATGATTTAAAGTCCATGGGAGGAGGCAAGATGGTTCAGTGGCTAAGGTGTTCATGCTAAGCCTGACAATCTGAGTTCCATCGCCGGACCCATATGACAGAAACTGAGAACCAATTCCCACAAGTTGTCCACTGACCTCCACATAAGATGCTGTGGTACATGTGTGTACACACACACACTCATGAAATACATAAACGTAATAAACGTAAGTACACAGGAGGATACGTTTGGGTTATACACAAAGCCATGCCATTTTATGTAATATTTGGCCACCTTTAGATTTTTTTTTAATACGCATTGGTGGTTTGTTAGCATGTTATGTTGGGTGTTGGCTCCCCTGTAACTGGAGTTACAGATAGCTGTGAACTGCCATGTGGGTACTGGGAATTGAACCCGAGTCTTCTGGTAGAGTAGTCAGTACTCTTAACCATTGAGCCATCTTTCCACCTTCTACCTTTAGATTTTATATACAAGGAAGATCCCAAAACTAATTTATATACTGAGGGATGCCTATATAAACAAAATTAAGCAATTCAAGTTTGCCTAAAATAAATATATTTGCTATTATATATATAATGATACTATATATGTATATGCATGTGTATATATATATATATATATATATGGAAGCATAACACACACAAATACATTGTCCCTCAAAGAAATGATGACACTAATTAATCTAGCTGATAATTTCATTGTTTTGGTTGTTAATAAAGATTTACTTATTTTACCAGCACATAAGTATGTGCACCACATGCATTCCTGGTGTCCTAGGAGTTCAGAAGAGGGTACTGGGTACCCTGGAATAGATGGTTGTAAGCTGCCATGTAGGTGCTGAGAATCAAACCTGGATTCTCTGCAAGCATTGAAAGTACTCTTAACCACTGAGCCATCTCACCAACCCAACAGTTTCCTGTAAGCGTAGCTACCTTATTCTAGTGGACTTAAAGATCCAAGGATATATCTAGAGCAAAAGTAAAGCAGAAATAAGCCATAATTGTTCACCATCTCTAAAATTTACATTAAACCAAAAATTACCCTAAAAGTTCAATAAATCTACTCAGCCCTTGTGAAACTAGAATTAGCCTGAAAGTTGAATTCCTCTCTTCAAAGTTCCCATCTTGGTTCTACTCATTATCCACTTAATCTACTGGGCAATCTCTTTCCTCCCATCTCTCTCTGCTTTGTTTGCAGATAGGGCTTCAAATATGTAGCTCAGGCTGGCCTTGCCTCAGTCTCCCAAAGTGCAAGGATTAATCCTCAGCTGGTTAATTGTGTATCTTTCTAAATTTCTACTCAAACCGAGAAAAGGATAATATCACAGAGCTTAAGAGTATGTATATCTTTAATGGTAAGATGCATAAAAAAAAGAAAAATTCTAGGTATACATTTTGGTGAAATATATTCTCAGATGTTTTTCAAAAGTAGGGGAGTTAACTCAGGGGCTCTGTAACCTCAGTATTTCAGATACCCTAGGTCTCACTGGAGACAGTACTCACTATGGCTCGTTCCCAGAGAGTCCAAGTCAGTTTGATTTAGAGTAGGTATGAGAACTTGTACCTTATTTTTAAAATATTTAAAATTATTTTATTGATTTCTTCATGTATGGGTGTGTGTATGTCTTCATGTATGTCTGTGTATAACATGTATGTAAGGTGCTGGGGATCAAACCAAAGTCCTCTGAAAGAGCAGCCAGTACTGTTAATGTGGAAACATCAGTCTAGCCCTCAAGAGTTTGTGTTTTAAAAGAAGCCTCAGCGGACTCAAGGTATATACAGCTCAGTGCTACAGTTTGTGCTAAGGCTTTGGCTTCAATCTACCAGGCTCTTTGAGCCACTTGGTTCAGGAACCCTTAGGTTTTAGTGTATGTTTTATCATCTTGTCTTTCATTGTTCTTTATAAACAATGTAACAGTAAGATAAGGAAATCCAGGTTCAATATATTATTTAAGAATTAGGCTAGGAGGACCAGTGAGATGGCTCAGAAGTAAATGTACTTGCTACCATGTCTGGATACCTGAGATTGATCCCCAGAACCCACAGAGGAAGGAGCGGACTAACTCTTGCAACTTGTTCTTTGACTGCCACTCACATAGCGCCCACACATTAAATAAATTAAATGTCAAAATAAAATCAGGCTGAGGGTATAGCTTACTTGTTTAGCATACACCCAAGGTATGGGATTTGATCTGTACCACTGATAAATATGTCCCCAACTGAAATAATTAAGTAACAATACACAAAAATGTATTAGTCATAAAAGTTTGCTTGCTATTAATTTTTTTGTTTTGTCTTGGGGTTAGAGAGCTGACTCAGAAGTTAAAGCCACTCACTGCTTTTCTAGAGGACCCAGTCACTTCCTAGCACCCATGTCAGCAACCCACTGCCCATGATCCCCAGCTCTAGAGGAACTGATGTCCTCTTCTGGCCTCTGGGGAACATCCAAACACATGTGACATATACTCCTCCCAAATCTTTAAAAATAAAATACATTTTTTTCTCCTTAAGTAGAACAAAGTTATATTTATAAAAACAACTTTAATTGTTGTGAAGCTTCTTCAGGAAAACCAAAGTGACAGGGGCATCTGTCAAAACTTACAATACTGATGCTGAGCCTCCTTGCCAGCTCTTCATCCCCTTTCAGCTGTTCTTCCATCTCACTTCTCCTCCTTTCCGTCTGTCTTTTTTCTTCCTCCTCTTCTTCTGCCAACAACTTCTGTATGTATTCCTCACTGGCTTTGTTTTCTTGTTCCTTGCTGGCTTGTCGTTCAGCCTCCACCTTAAAAATAATAAAGGACATTCTTGAGCATTGGAGAGATGGCTCAGTGGCTGCCCTTCCAAAGGATCTGAGTTCAATCCCCAGCACCCACACAACAGCTCAAAACTGGCTATAACTCCAGTCCCAGAGGGATCCGATACCCCCTTCTGGTCTCCACAGGTACTGCATATACACCCTGCAGAGACACACATGCTGACAAAACACCCACTGCTGGGATTAAAGGGGTGCGCCACCACCGCCCAGCGAATTTTTTTTTTTTTTCGAGACAGGGTTTCTCTGTTGCTTTGGAGCCTGTCCTGGAACTAGCTCTTGTAGACCAGGCTGGTCTCGAACTCACAGAGATCCACCTGCCTCTGCCTCCCGAGTGCTGGGATTAAAGGCGTGCGCCACCACCGCCCGGCCAGCCTGAAATTTTTTACAACTAATTTTTCACAACAAATGTAAGAAAACGGAAGCAAAAATTTCAAAACTTCACAGGCAAACAGCAGTTCAAGGTCCTACCTCAGGAAGCCCACCCCAGCCAGTCCAACAGGTTTTGTCAAAGACTCAAATCCTTGCCCTCAGTTCTTACAACAGTTTCCACCACAGTACCACAGAGACACTCAATGTTTCCTCAGCTCATGGGAAATCACATCCTAAGGTAGACCTAACTCCTCTGCTGCTGCTCTCTTTAGCACAGCAGACAGATTTACTAAAGAAAAGAGAGAGAAGTTCCGAAAACAGAAGGAGAGCCAAGAGAGGAATACCCTAGACCTAGCTGTTGCTGTTGCTTTTTTGTTGTTACTTATTTTTTTAAAAAAAGAAAGCAAACTATCTTTTTCATTATACATACCAATCCAAGTTCCCACTCTCTCCCATCCCACCCCCATCCAATCCTCAGAGAGGGTAAGGCACATTGCTTTGGGTAGGGTCCAAGGCCCTTCCTACTACATCTAGGTTGAGCAAGGTTTCCATCCAGAGAATAGGTTCCCAAAAAGCCAGTACATGCAGTAGGGATAAATGCTTTTTTGTTTTTTAAACAAAGGGTTTCTCTGTGTAGCCCTTGCTGTCCTGGAACTCACTCTGTAGACCAGGCTGGCCTCAAACTTACAGGGATCCACCTGCCTCTGCCTCCTCCTGAGTGCTGGACTAAAGACATTTACTACCATGTTTGGCATTTATTTATCAATATTATTTGTGTGTGGAAACAGGAGGATCACTGGGGCTTGTTGGCTTCCAAACAACCTGATTAACTGAGTAGGGAGAGAGGTGCAGGAAGGCAAATCTCAGGTTCAGGACACATTTTGTCTAAAAGGAGTGGGCAGAGAAATGACAGAGGACATCCAACTCCCTCTGTGCACACCCACTATCTTTCTAACAGAAGCTTGACTTTAGGTGGCTGGGGAGATGACTGGCTCAGTGTGCTAAAGTGCACGCTATTCAAGCATAAAGAACTGAGTTTGGATTCCCAGCAGCACGTAAAAGGTGAGTGTGTCAGCATCTATCTGAATCCCAGGTGTTCATTAATAGGTTAGCGAGATAAGCCCCAGGTTCCACGTGAGACTGCAGTTCAAAAAACTAAGTTGAGAATCTTCAGAAAAGATACCAGAAGTTAATTTCTGGACTCTACATGCATGGGCACACATGTACAATAAAGATGTCAAGACGGGGGCTGGAGAAATGGCTCAGAGGTTAAGAGCATTGCCTGCTCTTCCAAAGGTCCTGAGTTCAATTCCCAGCAACCACATGGTGGCTCACAAGCATCTGTAATGGGGTCTGGTGCCCTCTTCTGGCCTGCAAGGCATACACACAGACAGAATATTGTATACGTAATAAATAAATATTTAAAAAAAAAAAAAGAAGTCAAGACTAGCTAGGTGGTGGCAGTGCATGCCTTTAGTTCCAGCACTGGGAGGCAGAGGAAGGTGCATCTTAGTGAGTTCGAAGCCAGCCTAGTCTACAAAGTGAGTTCCTGAACAGTCAGGACTGTTACACCAAGAAATCCTGTCCCAAAAAACAAAAAACAAACAAAAAAAGGAGAAAAAAAAAGGAAAAGAAAAAACAAAAAACCCAAACATTTGACTTTAGCTGAATGTGGTAATACACACCTGTAATCTTAGCACTTGAGAGGCTGAGGCAGGTGAACTGCTGCAAATTAAAGGCCAGCTGGGTCAGATCATGAGATCCCATCTCCAATTCCTTCCTTCTCCTAATCAAACAAAAAGTCTTTCTGGAAGTTATATTGGGTGAGAAAATGTTGCAATTCTATTAACAGTTCGAAGCAGCTGCTGCAGCTAGTTCAAAATGAACTTACAACAGCTAGTGTGCAGTCAGTAAGGCTTAGTTCTCTTCCTCTAGAATTTACTCCTCAGCTCTGTGCTTTGTTCTTTGGCAGGTTTTGACCCTGAGCTCACTGTGACTCCTCTTTCCATTCATTCATGTCTTAGATGATGCCTCCATGAATAACAAACTTGTCATCTGCATAGGACTGAGCTTCCGTAAGTCAACAGCTCTTTTATTTGTTAGATCAGCCTTACTTCATAATAAAGCTAATACCATATTAGAGCTTGTTTGCTTCTCAAGTTTCATTCCCTCCCAAAAAAAAAAAAAACAAACAAACAAAGAAACCCTTTTAGGATGCACACACACAGTGTGCTCCTCTGTAGTATATTGGTGCTGAGCTAACACACAGCCCAATTTCATATTCAGCTGTGTCACCAAAACAGATTTTGGGTTAGAAAAGCAACCCTCAGTGATACTCTATCTTGAAAATCAGGAAATAGGCCTTTAACAAAAAGAAGCACTGGGCCTGCTTCCACAACAGGCCTTCTCACAAGTACAAATTTGAACTCGTATATTTTATTTCCAACACTTGGCCTGTCGAGTCTTATTTCTCAGTTAGTAATAATTCAAGCTCCTAAAGGAACTACCAGGGCACAGGAATCAGTTATTTTGTTTGTAGAGGAAAAGCCAATTACTAACTCAAATGTACTTAGTCACCTATACTATCAGTACTGAGGAGGCTTATGGCAAGAGGATCACCAGTTAGAGGGCAGCCTAGGGTACACAGAGACAGACAGTCTGTAGGACAGACTGAAATACAGAGCAAGACCCTGTCTCAAAAACATAAGTGTCCTCCTAGTATCACACTAGTGAAGCTCAAATGCCGCACTGGAAGTTGAACCTTTACCCACTGTGTGCGTCCCCTGTATACTTATGTCCCTCACTAAACTCACAATCTACCACTTCTTCACCATCCTTTAAAAGGTAAAAGCTCCAAGGAAATCAAGGAAATTTTTATACTTTAAATGCTTAGGCATCACTAACTACATATAGTAAGTACCTAATATCTATACAGAAAGATCCTATCCAAAACCAAAAAGCACCCCTATTATATATAAGTAATAGAGGCTAGTTTATTATTGTTGTTGTTGAATAATTTAAAAAGGAATCTTGGGCCGGACAGAGGGCCCACTGGTTAAGAGCATTGGCTGCTCTTCCAGAGGACCTAGGTTTGCTCCCCAGCACCTACATGACGGTTTACTAACTGTCGTTCCAGGAAATCTTATGTATGCCATCTTCTGGCCTCTAACAATATTAGGCACACGAGTGATGCACAGACACACAAGCAGGCAACACACCCATATACATTAAATAAAAATAAACAAAAAAGGAACCTCAAGATGCACTTGGGTGTTGTATGCTTTTAATCCAGTACTCGAGAAGCAGAAGCAGGATATCTGTGAAACCATGTCTTAAAACAACAAAACTTTTAAAACCATTCAAATAACCCCACCACTGAGATGAAGGCATGAGAGTCATAAGTTCAAGGTCATCCTGGTCACCAAAGAGTTCCAGATATTATCTTAATGGGGGCAGGGAGGGCTATGAAGTACATTTAAAAATTACTAGCATTTTAGTACATGATAGTTATATCATACCCACCTTGCTTATCTCCTCTTCATACTCTCGTCTCAGCTCCCCAGGTTTACTTAACAGACGCACTGGCTGGTAGTCATCAACTGTTTCACACGGGGAGGAAAACAGTATTAGGACAACAGGACTTTATGACCAACTTTGGGAGGCGTGTGCACAACACACACACTCCATACAAATAATTCTAAAAAGCCAGGGGGAGGGTGGTGGTGCACGCCTTTAATTCCAGCACTCAGGGGAGGCAGAGGCAGGCAGATTTCTGAGTTCAAGGCCAGCTTGGTCTACAAAGTGAGTTCCAGAACAGCCAGAGTTGATACACAAAGAAATCCTGTCTTGAAACCAAACCAGAGCACCTGTAAAAGGCAGAGAGCTAGAGATGTGGTTCAATAGCAGAGTCCACATCTGGCACGGTACCAGGCCCTGAGTCATAAAAACCCACTAACAAGAGTAGCAGGGGAAAAAAAAAAACCTAATAGTACCCTAATAGTATATTAAGAGATTAAGGAAGAGAGAAAAATAATTTTTAAAAACTGAGACAATTTCAAGCTTCCAACTTGTGATTCCTGTTTTAATTAGAAGCATGAGCTTCTAATTTAATTAAACTGTTTTGCAGTTTTTCTGAGAGGAATTGGATACTGTGTTGAGCTATATTCCAATTCTAAACTCCAGTGATTCAGGATAGAGTTTTATTTGGAAACAGAATCATTTTAGAGGCAATAAAGTTAAAATATGGTCACTGGCATAAATCTTAATTATTATTAATCTTATAAATACGGGGCGAGCTTGGACACAAGGAAAACATGCACAGATGGGAGATGGTATCAAGACATGCAGAGGGCCAGGCTCAGTGGTCAGGAGCACTTGTTGCTCTTGTAGAGGACCTGGGTTTGATTCTCAGCACCCACATGAGAAGCTCACAACCATCTGTAACTCTAGCTTCAAGAGTCAACATTCTCTTCTGCTCTCAGCAGGCACCAGGCATGCATGCGGTACAAGACATACATGGAGGCAAAACACCAATACAAAGCTCAAAAAGCCACAAAGAGGTGAGGAAGAGTTCTGCACCCAATTTCAAAAGGCAAAGACCCTGGTTACATCTTGAGGTCTAGCCTCTAAAACTCTTGGGAAATTTTTCATTTTTTTAAAAGTCACCTAGCTTGTGGCACTTTGTTATTCTGGCTTTAGGAAACTAATATATAAATATCCAGAGTTTTTTTCTTTTCTTTCTTTTTTTTTTCCTTCAAGACAGGGTTCACTGTAGCTCTGGCTGTCCTGAACTCACTCTGTAGACCAGGCTGACTTCAAGCTCAAAGATCCGCCTGCCTCTGCCTCCCAAGCACTGGGATTAAAAGCAGGTGCCACCACCACGAACCACCCCCACACTTGCTTTCTTTCTCTGTAAAGAATATTTATTTTTATCATACATGTATATGCCTGTGAGTTTTATGTGCAGCACGGGCATGTAGAAGAGGGCAGGACCTCAGATCCTCAGCAGCTGGAGTTACAAGGAGTTGTAGGTGCCTGGTGAGAGTGCTGGGAGCTGAACTCAGATCCTCTGGAAGAAGTGCTGTTAACTGATGAGCCATCTCTTAGCCCATTTTGCTTTTCTCAGATGATCTTGCTACACAGCCTAGGCTGGTCTCAAACCTGCAGCAGTCCTCTTGCCCCAGACTTCCAAGTGGTAGGGTTATGAATGTTTGCTGTCTGGCTCCAATTTTTATTATTTTTATTATATTTATTAACTCTAGGGTGGGGGAAAATGCACCAAGGAGTTTGAGTGGCCAGAGGACAACCTTCAGAAGGTGGCCCTCTTTCTACCTTGCCGGTTTCCCTTGGGTCACACTCACTTTTTAGACCTGGCAATAAGCACCTTATTGGTTTCAATGTGTCTGGATTTTCCCCCCAAAGACATGGTCTCACTATGTAGACCAGGCCATCCTGGAACCTACTATGCAGACCAGGCTGGCCT
>JAQHUG010000063.1:3863940-3884652 GCA_028555095.1 Dicrostonyx torquatus
TATCCTTAGTGAGATATCCCAAACCCAAAAAGATGAGTATGGTATGTACTCACTCATTAGTGGACCCTAGCCATTAACAAAGGACATTAAGCTTATAGCTCATAAGCCTAGAGAAACTAAATAGTATGGTGAACCCAAAGAAAAACATATATATAGATCCTCCTGGAAGTTGGAAGCAAACAAGATCGCCAGGCAAAAATTGGAAGCATGGGTGTGGGGATGGGGATGGAGCTAGGGGTTGGGGATGGGGGTAGGTGAAAGGGAGGGGGTAGAAGGGAGAAGGAAGAACTGGGGAGAGCCTGGGGGTGATGGAGGGTGGAGATACAGGAAGGGTAGATATTGGAGAAGGGAATAAGATATCTACATTAAGGGAGTCATTTAGGGATTGGCAAGAGACTTGTCTCTAGAGGGGATCCCAGGTGTTCCCAGGGATGTCCCCAGCTAGGTATTTGGGCAGCAGAGGAGGGGGTGCCTGAACTGACCTTGTCCCATGGTTACATTGTTGAATGTCTTAATCGTCACCCCCATTTCCAGAAATTTTTTATAACTCGTATTTTACATATCTCCAGGTAGCACTGGTTATCCCAAATGCTTTGTATCTGTCTATACTTCTCTAAATTATATCCAGACTTATCCTAAGCTAGGTCTTTGTTTTTTTGTAGAAACAGAATTAGAGACAGCTTGTTGAGAAGTGGAGAGTATGTTGGAGAAGGAGGGCAGGCTGGTGAGCTGAGGGGAAACTACTCAAAAGCCTGAAGCTAGGCCTGTTCTGATGTTGAAATAGAAAATCTAGGTTGTTCAGAAACTGAGACTACTTGACTTTAATTTTGTTTTTCAAGATAGTATTTGTTTCTCTGTAGCCCTGTCCATCCTGGAACTCACTCTGTAGATCAGGCTGGCCTCTACTCAGAGATCCTCCTGCGTCTGCCTCCCAAGTGCTGGGACTAAAGGCACATCCAGCTTTAAACATTATTAATTGGGCATTTTTCCATTTCATTTAAATTTTTCAGTATTCTAAAAACAAAGACACATACTATGATACTAGCATCATCTCTAAAAAGAAACTGACAAGCCGGGTGGTGGTGGCGATGCCTTTAGTCCCAGCACTTGGGAGGCAGAGGCAGGTGGATCTCTATGAGTTCGAGGCCAGTCTGATCTATAGAACTAGTCCAGGACAGGCTCCAAAACTACACAGAGAAACCCTGTCTTGGAAAACAAAATGAATGAATGAATGAACGAATGGAAAACAAAATGAATGAATGAATGAATGAAAGAAAGAAGGAAGGAAGAAAGAAATGAAGAAAATAAACTGACAGTAATTTCTTAATAGAAGATTTTAGTGATGCCTCATAAACATGGAATATTATAGTTTAATTTATAGTTTATTTAATGAATATCTGTATACATTCTCATGATAAGGAGTTGTTAAGTCTTTTAAGGCTATCTTAGACTGCCGATTGATTCCATCCCCACCTCCTCCCCTATAATTTTTTTTGTTACCATCTTAGGTTTCTGATTTCATTCCCATGGTGTTGCTTAATGTGCTCTTCTGTCTTTCCCATTTCCTGCAGGTTCTACACTGACCAACTTAGATTACATTAGATTTTTTTTGTTGTTTTTGTTTTTGCAAAATAATGTTTACTAGACTTATGTGCTTAGAAGCACATTAGAAAACAAGATCCGGCCGGGCGGTGGTGGCACATGCCTTTAATCCCAGCACTCGGGAGGCAGAGGCAGGAGGATCTTTGTGAGTTCGAGACCAGCCTGGTCTACAAGAGCTAGTTTCAGGACAGGCTCCAAAGCCACAGAGAAACCCTGTCTCGAAAAACAAAAAACAAAAAACAAAAAACAAAAGAAAAGAAAACAAGATCCGTATAATTCAGCGTTACGTGGTACAGACAATGGTGAATGGGGATTCAGGAGAGGAGAATGACGGGGATTGGGTGGCCCTGGCTAAGTATCTTCATGGAGGTGGTGTTAGAGAACTCGTGGGAAGAGGGCAGCAGATGAGGCACTAGGAGCCCAGCAAGGCAGGTGGGGTAGGAAGTGCATCAGCCTGCTCTCTGAGGCTTTGGAGCCATAAGAAACTTGGAGTGGATATGGTGCTCTGTGTGGAGCTATCAAAATTCGTTAGCCGACCTGAGAGTCCATGGAGATACCGTTTCGGAAAGACAGTTCTGGAAGGACTTTAAGGTTAAGGACTGCTTTTGTAGGCTTCTGTGGGGCAGAGAGGGAGTCACTCAAAGTGAATGCAGTAGAATCAGTTCAACAAAATGGGAAGCTGTGATCGGAGGTTGAGCAAGAGGCTGTCTCTGTGACAGAGGGAAAAGTTAGAGGAAAAACAACTAGAATTTGTAAGAATTGTGGACTAGGGAGCTGGAGAGATGGCTCAGAGGTTAAGAGCATTGGCTGCTCTTCCAGAGGTCCTGAGTTCAATTCCCAGCAACCACATGGTGGCTCACAACCATCTGTAATGAGGTCTGGTGCCCTCTTCTGGCCTGCAGGCACATATACAGGCAGAACACTATATACTTAATAAATCTTTAAAAAATTGTGGAATAGTCTGAGAAAATATTAATTTAACATTATCATGAGGACTTCTGGTATTTTTTTGATTTAAAAAATATCAGCATGTATTACTATGCCTAGCTCTAGCTGGGAGTTATTTTTAACAGGGTATAATATTTAATGTTAGTTTCCCAGCCAGAGCTTTATTCATTATTTGGAAATAGTGTGCTATTTAAAAGTTTATAATCTTTTTATTTATAAACACAAAGCCTCAAGTTTTTTTTGATTTGGGAGCAGGGGAGAGAGATGGGATTTGTTCAGTAGCTCAGGCTGGCCTTGAACTTTCACTTCTGCTTCAGCCTCTCAGAGGGCTGAGATCACAGGTGTGAGCCACTACATTTAGTTTGCTATATTTAATATTTAAGAAAAAAAAGCCGAGTTTATTCTTTTGGTCTGTTTCTCATGTTTTTAGGTGCGTGCTTTCCAACATGCCTTCAGCACAAATGACTGCTCCAGGAATGTCTATATCAAGAAGAATGGCTTTACATTACATCGGAACCCCATCGCTCAGAGCACCGATGGTGCAAGGACCAAGATTGGTTTCAGTGAGGGCCGCCACGCCTGGGAAGTGTGGTGGGAGGGCCCTTTGGGCACCGTGGCAGTGATAGGAATTGCTACGAAACGGGCCCCTATGCAGTGCCAAGGTTATGTGGCATTGCTGGGGAGTGACGACCAGAGCTGGGGCTGGAATCTGGTGGACAATAATCTGCTGCATAATGGAGAAGTCAACGGCAGTTTTCCACAGTGCAACAACGCACCAAAATACCAGGTGAGAAATGATATTTTCTCGTTGTGGGCCATTTCAAATCATATCTTAATTAACAGAAACATTTTTATATAGCCACTATAGATTTTTGTCTTTGTTTTAGTAATTTTTAAAATAAATAGTTGGAGGTTATATGTCAGTATTTCTTAATACATATTTGAGTAATCAATCTTTGTCCTGGGTCAGAGGTTGCCAAACTTTCAGTACAGGGCCAAAGAGTAACTATTTTAGGCTTTGCTGGCCATGATGTCTCAGAAGCACTTTGCAGTCAGTTGGTATAGCATCACATCGCCTGCATGTAATGTGATTAAAGACCTCATTCATGAGCTACAGCACCAGTGTGGCTCATGTCCAAGGTTGTCATCTTCCATGTGTCATGAAATATCCAGGACCCCCTCCCCCCTTTCCTGGTCACCTCATCATCACAACAAATGCGTGTGCCTATACATGCATATTTACCCTCTGTTTCTTTTTTTGTTTGTTTGTTTTGTTTTTTGTTTTTTGTTTTTTTTGTTTTTCGAGACAGGGTTTCTCTGTAGCTTTGGAGCCTATCCTGGAACTAGCTCTGATAGACCAGGCTGTCTCGAACTCACAGAGATCCTCCTGCCTCTGCCGAGTGCTGGGATTTAAAGGCGTGTGCCACCGCTGCCCGGCTCAACCCTCTGTTTCTTACAAATGTATGGATTCAAAGCCCTTGGAGGTATTAGTGTTTTCTGTAGAGACAAGTTCAGGCAGACTGCTGCATTTATTTTCTGTATCTTAAATTTGTTTTTAAATTTTATTTTATGGGTATGAGTGTTTTGTCTGTTTGTATGTTGGTGTACCCCTGGAAGCCAGAAGAGGATGTCGATCCCCTGGAATTGTAGTTACAGACATTGTAAGCCACCATGTGGGTGCTGAGAATTGAACCTGGGTCCTCTAGAAGAGCAGGCGGTATTCTTAACTGCTGAGCCACCTCTGTACCCCATAGTCTTCCATCTTAATGTCTTGCAATCATTTAATTCTAGAATTAAAATCACAATCCTTGTGTCCTAAAGCCGTATTATAGATTCAGCAGAGAATAAAATAGTAATTCAATAAGATTCCAACAAGTAGGCTGGAGAGTTGGCTCAGTAGTTAAGAGTATTTGCTGCTTTTCCAGAGTTCAGTTCCCATCACCTACCTTGGACGGCTCACAACTACTTTTAACTCCAGCTCCAGGGGCCTCAACTTCCTTATCTGGCCTCTGTGGCCACCTGCAAACATTTGCACACACACATAAATACACAATGTTTAAAAATATCTTTAAAAAAGAAATTCCCAAAGCAGAAATCTTGAGGGACTGTAGATTTCACAGTTTGGAACCACAGGTAGTTTGAAATCTTTAGCTTTGAGGGGCTGGCAAGTTGCTTCCGCGGTTAAGAGCACTGGCTCTTCCAGAGGACCCAAGTCCAATTCCCAGCATCCATGGCAGCTCACAACTGTCTGTAACTCTAGTTCCCAGGGATCTGATGCCCTCTTCTGGCCTCCACAGACACTGCCATGCAAGTGATGCCCAGACGTTCAGGCAAAAGACCCATACACATAAAAATATGGTAATAAAATGATCAGTTCTGGCACACTAATATAAAAGGTAATGTGTGTGTGTGTGTGTGTGTATATACACACACACACACACATTACACATATCTGCCTGCCTCTGCCTCCCGAGTGCTGGGATTAAAAGCGTACGCCACCAATGCTCAGCCATATATACATTTTTTGAGGTGCGAAAGCTGAAAGGATTTTCCTTTGTAAAATCATTCCTCATAGTCTCTTTAGGCTCTATATATGTCCTATAGAGAGGAGGGTGCAGTTCTATCACTGAACATAAAGTCTTATCACTACTTCAGGTGCAGTGAAAACCCTGATGTCCACGTTTGGAGATTGTTCTGTGTTTTCTTTCTTCCTTTTTTGTGTTTGTTTGTTTTTGTTTGTTTGTTTTGTTTTTGAAACAAGGTTTCTCTGTGTTGTCCTGGAACCCACTCTGTACACAAGGCTGACCTTGAACTCAGAGATTCTACCTGTCTCTGCCTCCTAAGTGCTAGGATTAAAGGTGTGCACCACTACTACCTGGCTTATTTCTATATTTTAAAAATAAATTTATACTGGTTAACCCAGTTCTTAGATGGAATATTCTGAAAATCATAGGTCAGATGGATTGATAGGATTTTAGTTGTCTATATTATTACTGGTTTTTCTTTCTTTTTTTAAAGATTTATTTGTTATGTATACAGTGTTCTGACTGCATGTTTGCCTGCAGGCCAGAAGAGAGCACCAGATCAAATAGGTGGTTATGAGCCACCATATGGTTGCTGGGAATTGAACTCAGAAACTCTGGAAGAACAGTCAGTGCTCTTAACTGCTAAGCCATCTCTCCAGCCCTGATTTTTCTTTTTACTTGTTCTTTTACTGATAAAAGTATTGAAGTCTCTAACTGTGCTCCCTAACTTGTCTATTTTTCTTTTGGGGCTGTCACTTTTGCTTCATAGACTTAAGGGCTCTAGTTGTTAGAGTTCCCTGTGTATCATTGCAAATGACATTTGACTCTATCAGTATTCCTGTGTTTGAGTCTGTATTGTCTGACTTCAATGTAGCCACTCCAACTTTTTATGGAGTACTATTACAAAGCATCCCTCCAGCCTCTTGTTTTTGATTCATTTTGTTATTAAGATGGGACCCCAAAATAGTATGTGGTTGAATCTTTCTTATTTAAAAGCATTTTACAGTCTGTCTTTTAAGAGTTTAGTCCATTTGCATACATTATAACTGTTGAACTACTCAATAGTATCTTTGTGTCCCTTAATTTATGATTTTTTATTCTTCATCCACAAGCCTCCTTTTTTGCTTTTTTAAAAAAATTATTTATTAATTATGTATACAGTGTTCTGTCTGCATGTATGCCTGCCCACCAGAAGAAGGCACCAGGTCTCATAGATGGTTGTGAGCCACCATGTGGTTGCTGGGAATTGAACTCAGGACATCTGGAAGAGCAGCCAGTGCTTTTAACCTCTGAGCCATCTCTCCAGCCCTCTTTTTTTGTTATTGAGACAAGGTCTCACTATATATACCTAGCTGGCCTGAAACTCACAGAGCCACCTGCCTCTCCTTGGTGCTGCAATTAAAGGTGTGTGTCACCGTACTTGGCAGCCATTGTCTTCTTTGATTGCATGATTTCTAGGACTCTAGCTTCATGTCTACTACCAGTTTAGTCTACCATCTCAACTTGTTGCACCAGGCTAATGAGTTCTAGTTATTGTATGCTTTAGATCTAGATTTCATTTGGTTTTTTTTTTTCTGTATCCATTTCTCTATTGAGATTTCATGTTTGTTTCATTCTTTGGACGTATTTAGAATGGCTGTATTATATAAGTGCATATATATTATTGAACTGCATTTCATAGTTACATATATATATATGCACACATGTAATAACTATAAATACTTTGAATTCTTACTCACATTAGAAAACCTATGTCCAGGTAAGAGTCAATTTTTTTGTTTGTTTGATTTTTCAAGACAGGGTTTCTCTGTGTAGCCCTGGCTGACCTGGAACTCACTTTGTAGACCAAGCTGGCCTTGAACTCAGGGATCTGCCTGCCTCTGCCTCCCAAGAGCTGGGATTAAAGGCATGTGCCACCACTGCCTGGCAAGTTGGTTTCTTTTGATTCCCCACCACTTTGAGAGTCATACTTTTCCTATTTTATCTTAGTGATTTTTTTTAAAAATTGAAAATTGCATGTGTAGGTAAGATGTACTAGCAAATCTGGGATGTCTTTTTTTTTCTAGAGACTGCTTTATTCTTTGGTGTGCGCGGGTTTTCTTGTAATGGTAGACAGTTAATTTGCTGGAACCAAGACTGCAAACTTCATGCTCCTATGGTTTGCAGCAGCAGGTTTCAGCTCTGGTCTTCTCGGCCTGTCTGCTTCTCAGTCCACTTCCCTGGGGCTTTTCATGCATGTGTCATCTGTGTCTACATGGATGTGGGTGGAGCTCATGTGCAGATTTGGATGCTCTCGACCTTTGCTCTTTCTGGTGTCTAGTTGTTCTGCCATTCACATTTTTGTTTGTCTTTAGAGACAGTGTAGTGCTGTGTAGCCTGGCTGTACTAGAACTCTCTCTGTAGAACAGAATGCCTTTGAATTCAAAGATCCACCCGCTTCTGCCTACCAAGGGCTGGGATCAAAGGTGTGTGTCAGTACCACACAGCTTGCCACCCACATTTCACCCACTGGTAGACACCGACACTAGTGAGACTTGTGCTTTTCGATCCTTTACTGTAAACATACGTATAGTATGTTTTAAGGTGAAGCAAACTTGTCAATTTCAGCAGAATTAATTGTGTCTTCTTAATCTGCTGCAAAATAGGGTTAATTCCTGAGACTGACGAGAGGACTTCTAGGGCGACAGACAGTGTTGCTCGACAGACAGGAGTGTTGTTCTCTTTGTATTGTTGGAAGGCGTGGTAAGGACGATTTAGAGGACTGCAAGATGGGGGGTGTCCGTGGTCCAATTGGGCAGAGTGGATAATAGCAGATATCAGCAGTCAAAGAGATGATGGAAAGTTAATGACAACAGCAAAAGTTACCATAATCAGGAAGTATTAAATCTCCATTATAAATCTTAGGACTTACTACATTTTTTAACCCCCATTTGGAGACAGGAGCTCATGTAGCCTAGGCTGTTCCTGGTCTCACTGTGTAGCCAATGATGACCCTGAACTCCCATCTTTCTTCTTCCACCTCCCAAGTTGTGTGGTGCTGGGGATTGGACCCAGACCTTCATGTGTGCGAGGCAAGCAGTCTTCAGAGGAGCTCTGTGGCCAGTCCTCCTTCCCACTGTCAGCATCTGAATGCAGCCTTCCTGTGTGGATGCAAACTGGAGAGACGACCCTGTAGAGCTGAGTGTATCGAGCTGGAAGCTTAGACAGTGCTGCTGTTCCTTTTTAAAAGAAGGCATGGTTGCACAAGCCTTTAACTCCAGCGCTCTAGAGGGAGAAGCAGGTGGATCTCTGAGTTCAAGGCCAGTCTGATCTACAGAACAGGTTCCAGGACAGCCAGGATTACATAGAGAAGCCCTGTCTGGGGTTTGGAGTAGATTTTTAAAATTTTATTTTATGTGTGTGTGTTTTCCTGCATATATGTATGTGCATCATGTGTGTAACTGACGCTGCAGAGTTCAGAGGTGTCAGATCCCTGAAACTGCAGTAACATGGTAGTGAGCTTCCTTGTGGGTGCTGGGAACCAAATCTGGGATTTTCACAAGAGCAACATGTGCCATTTCTGTAGCCCCCAGATGTTTTTTTTCATCCTGAACATAAGCTATTGTCACTAAGCAGTAGTCTCCACTTCCTGCTCCCAGCCCTGTTAGCATCTAATCTGCCTGTCTCTGTATATCATTCTAGATATTTACTGGAATTATAACTGTATCTTTCTCTGGCTGGCTTATTTTATTTAATGTTGTGTTTTCATGCTTCATTTAAGATTTAGCAGATAATCTAAAATTCATTTCTTGCCAGGCAGTGGTGGCGCACACCTTTAATCCCAGCACTTAGGAGGCAGAGGCAGGCAGATCTGAGTTAAAGGCCTGCCTGGTCTATGAAGCGAGTTCTAGGATGGCCAGGGCTACACGGAGAAAAAAACAAAACAGACAAACAAAACAGACAAACAAAAATCATTTCTTTTTCTGGTGATTTAATATTTTATTTATATATAACAGCAACATGAAGGGGTTGTTTAAATAGATCTTTTTGGTAAAATGTACCAAGTTATAGATGGTAGCCTTAAGAAAGACTTTGAACAAAGAATAATTTAAAGTAATTAAATGTAGATCCTATGTGACTCTTCTCTAAAAATGATCTAAAGAAGCACCATATTGAGAATGATGTGTGTTCCTTCTTCCAAGTCCTTACCCGCCACAGAAAGTCCCCTCTCATTTACAGAGATAACTTAGACGATACAGATCCTTTGTACTTTTTCCTTTTTCTAATTGGTACCCTCATTTTCCTAGCCATGCCTTCGTGGATACCCTGTTAACCTTGTGATGTCTGTTTACAGATAGGAGAGAGAATCCGAGTCATCTTGGACATGGAAGATAAGACTTTAGCTTTTGAGCGTGGGTATGAGTTCCTGGGGGTTGCCTTTCGAGGACTTCCGAAGGTCTGCTTGTACCCAGCAGTGTCCGCTGTATATGGCAACACAGAAGTGACTTTGGTTTATCTTGGAAAACCTTTGGATGGATGACAGTGGCTTTCGGGGAAGAAGGACAGTGGAGAAGAGATCTACTTGTGGAAAGTAGAACCATGAAGTGATAGTATCATGTGTGCATGCCCAAGAAACATCCTGAGAAGACATGGAGTTGAGAACTGGAGAAGCAGCGGCTGGACAATAGAGACGATCTTAGTGTTTTCCTCTTTCCACTGGGCCAGAAAAATCCTCAGGGTTGCAGTTGGTTGAGTGGGCAGTTGACATATGCATGTTGCCACAGATTCTTCTCTACGTTAGCAGTGTGTTACTTCCAGCTTAAAGGTGAGGTGTAGAGGCGCTGCAGAAGGGAACCACAGGATTGTATGTAGTGTGTGTGGATGAAGGTCAGTCCATCTTACAACTGCCTGTTCTTCCTCCAGTCCCTTTACTTCTAGCCAGCTTGACTTAGAACGTATGAAACTGGCTGGGTTTATTTAATATTTTTAATATATTGAGAAGCATGGTCTGCCTGGACTGCACTTCTCCAGCAATGAGAAATAAAATTGTGCAGCTATTTTAAAAGTTGTATATATAATGTGTGTAAAAACTGTAAAAAAAAAAAAAAAGAAAGAAAAGAAAAGAAAAAGGACAAAGGGATTGCTTTGTTCTAATTCAGTTTCTTAAAAATCACTACATGGTACAAAATTAGAGTGACATTTGGGGACAGTAGGGTAATACTAAGAAGAAGAGGAGACATGTTGTACTAGCTCATTTGTGTTTTGGGCTTATAGTCCATGGCTGTAACAGAATTATGGTAAAGGTTCCTCAGTTGGCTAAGGAGTAGGGAAGTAGATCTACTTATAATTATGCATATGCCAGCAAGGCTGGTTCAGACGTAATAGGAATGTGCGTCTCTTGGCATCTGGCTTTAGTTTTTGGCCTTCTGAGAAAACTGGTCTCCACAAAGAGCAGTCCCAGCTGCTCTTACAGCACTCAGTATGAGCGCTATTAGTATAGACCCTAGTACACATGGTCAACGGTTCTTTCATTTCCTAACTTTATAATGCTGTAGATGTTATGAAGAACTTTTAATTTCATATTGTTTACATTATACAACAATCAGAAGCCTCAAAGTCTCCACTGGGGCTGTCAACAAAATGTTTACTCACCCATCTGAAACAGCGCTGGCCGGAACCCTGGTGAGTGTTCTTAATCACCTAGGTATTACCCCCTGGGCTTTACGCTGAAAACCTAGGTTGGCAACAATTGGAGAGCTTCTTTGGAAAGAGTTGGACATTATTTCCTATTTTGACCCATAAACCTTCTCACTAATACTCTCTGGAATTTATAATTCAACACTTGAGCTGAGGGTTTTGTTTTTTCTTTTGTTACAACAGAAACATCTTTCTGTATGAAAGTATAATTAATATAGTTCAGATACATAAGAATTGATGAAGGCAAGTAAAATCTTTGTACTTTTTACATGATTGCTGTATGTATATTTTGTTTTAAATCTAATAAAATTAGGGACAGTGAGCAGCTTGCTGGGGTTCTTGGAGTCCATGAGAGTTAAATTTGTCAATACTTCTGAAGCAGGCAGCTTCAGCCATAGAACAGGTCTGTAGTTGCCTCCTGAAAGGGTTACAGGTATTTGTATTTGCTTGAAAAGGAGAAATTTGTTAAAGATTCTTTTTTATAATCTGTATCAAAAAGAAATCTTGTACAAATTGGAATTATGTGTTAAACTCACTAGGGAAGATAGCTGGCCCAGGAAAGTTTTGTTTTTTTGTCTTTGTTCTTGTTTTTTCTTGTCCCAAACAACTCATTTTGGTGGTGTGTAAAATTTGAAGACCTGGTTAAGGATGAAGGCTGAATAGTTAAAAGGTGGTAGCTGTACTGGCTGCATCTTCAGGAGCGATTCCTGGAGCGCCTCATGAGTTTGGCTTGTAACTTTGTTTCTGTCTTGTCGTAAATGTTCATTTGTAACAAAGTTTTGAAGGTGCTGACTGGAAAACAAAATCACATAGTTATTCATTCCTTATTGAACCTAGAATCAGGTGATTCCTATATTTAACACCAAGCCATCCTTTCTGTGTTTTGTTTTTGATTTTTAAAGACTGGTTCTCGCTATGTAGCTCAGGCTATCCTTGAACTCACTCCCTGCCTCAGCCTCCCCAGTACTGGAAATACAGGTGTATGCCACCATTCCCAGAACAAGCAGCCGTTCTTAGCTCATAGAATTGACTGTTCCTAGTTAGGGTGAGCACCGGAGGGCAGAGAGCCTTCAGTTATAGCTGGATCCGTTTGTTACTAGAGACCAGTTTGGCTGTCCAGACGGTTAAGGCAGACTGCTCAGCGTTGAAGGCAGTCGTTTTCACTGGTCTCAGAAAGCACGGAGAAGATGGTTGTATCTGAAGATGGGGGGTGTAGCACCTAAATCAGTGCTGCCCCAGCTTGGCTGGAGTTTGGAGAGGCTAAAAAATAAACTATTTAAGCTTGGGCCCCATAATTCTGATGCTGGTGTTGGTGGGATATGTTCTGACCATAGGGTTTAAAAATGCCCTGCTGGTTTACGAGTGCTGCCAACAGTTGAGAGCAGTTGTGCAAGATTTCGCCTAGAGTTTTCTCATCTACAAAGTAGGAAATCCTTGCTCCCCTCACTGCCTCCCAAGGATACAGAGGGTAGAAGAGAAAACACCGAGTGGGTCTGCTATATCTCAGCTGCAGCTGTGATCAGGAAAACATAGGTAATTGAATTTGTTGCCGTGGGGAGCCCTTGTGTTGTTTTCTGAGGAAGCATGCTCGGGTGGAACGAAAGTTAATTACTATTACTTGTGTTCACTATGGTCTTCTGTCCTACTTGAGATAGGCTGTTATAGTTACCTTGTTTTTCATAGGAAAGAAGAAATCTTAAGGCTTAATTCTGTAATGTTCATTGGCTCATAATTCATTAAAAATTCATACAAGGAATTCTGTGGTAGTAGATGTCATTTCATACTTGCCATTGTTCATTGTTGACTTTTGAATGTCCAGTCATTGATTTCATCCCTCAGTTTTACTCAAATAAGCTTAAATACAGATTTGACAAAGTATCTGAAGCAAGTCCAACCGAGCATCTCAAACGGCTCAGTGCTAGTACCTCCTAGGTCTGATTTGATTGGGAAGCTTGAAAAACAGCACAGAAATTACAGTTAAGTTCATCACTTTTGTATCTTTTAATCATTTTAAGGAATGAATGGTTTGATGAGACAGAAATCAGGGTGTTTTTAAAGTGTCAGTGCAGCATCTTCCGTGCTCCCCCCAACGGAGTCTCTCCTTCCTTGAAGTTTGCCTAGATTTATTTTCTAATACTTGTTGACTCTGCGTGGCTTTGCAGCTTGCTCACTAGGGTTGGTTATTTGTTGTGTCTAGCTCCCCCACACGAACAGTGTCTCGGGTGTACTCATTGCCTGTGTGCCCAGTCTCTAAGCCTAATAAGCAGGAGCTCACGTATTTTCTGTGAGAAGAAGAATTTGGGAAGAAAGATCAAAACACTTGTAAATGTACAGACCAAAGTATAAGCAAAGACAGATGAGAGGAATTCTGTGTCATAATCCAGGTGGAGCAGGAAGGCACAGGATGCAAATCTGAGGGAGGGAGGCAGATTTTGCCAGTGCTTTTTGAATATTCTCCTTTATTCAGAATACCAGTAAAATGGCTTTCTAGTTCTTGGTGTAGATTTCATATTTGCTTAGAATCCCAAATAGAATATGTTTTAATTTGGGGTGCAGGGATGACTGTTTTGCCTTAGCTTTCTAATGAAAAGTTAAAACTAGGCCTGTCAAGATGCCTCAGCAGGTCAAGGCCTGTGAGTGATCTCTGGGACCCACATAATTGGAAAGAAAGAGCCGACTCTCAAAAGTTTCCCTTCACATGCAGGCCGTGGCACACAAGTGCATATGTGTGCAGACAAAATAAATAAAATGTAAAAAAAAATATTTTTTTTTAAAAAAAGCTAGTATTTGCCTTTGGCTATAGCGCAATAGTAGAGTGCTTGTCTAGCATGCACAAGGCTCTGGTTCAGTCCCTAGTACAGTAAGTAACAGAATGCTAATGACCGGTTTAATTCTGAGCGTATTATAATGGGAGTATGCTAGACATCTTTATTTTAACATGGTGGACTCGCTTCCTTTCCCAATCTGTATTTAAAGAGATTTTGTTTCCTGTGCTTTTTTCTTGGCATGTATTTGTCATAAGAATGATGTGTTTGTTATGCGTTTTCATTTGTATATCATGCACTTTGGTCACGCCCTTCCCATTACCTCTGTCCTCCAACCCATGGACTTTGATGTCATATATGTGTGTGTTTAAGTTTAGACTCTGAGTATGATGGAAAATGCAGCATTTGTCTGAGTCACCGTCTTGTGTTTTGAGATAGGGACTTACTAGGGTGTGGAGCCCACTGGTCTTGAAATTGTATCAGTCCTTATCCCTGTACCTGCAGAGGACCGGGATTACAGATGTGTGCCGCCATTTGTGGTGCATCTTCGCTTTTGGAGGAAAGAAGATTTAAGATTGGAATGAAAGCCTGGTGGTGGTAGCACATGCCTTGGGAGGCAGAGGCCATCCTGTTTACAGAGTGAATTTCAGGACAACCAGAGCTGCCAAAGCTGTTTCACAGAGAAGCCCTGTCTCAAAAACACAAACAAAAAAGCATTGGAATGAAAACTGTTAGTGACAGTCCTCTTCCGAAGCCAGAGGGTGGTAGTCATTTCTGCCGAGGTTCCCAGAGTGGTGATCACCCCCAGAAAGGTGAGAGCTGGCTGCACGAGGTGTTGAGGAGCAGCTGAGTGCTGCCCACCCTTTCAAGCACAGACTCTAGTGACCCCTGCTAGAATCCTGAGTGTTCCACCTGCAAAATGTAACAGTCAGGACAGGGAATGGCAGAGACCTACCCAGGGCAGCTAAGAATATGGAGAGGTGTAGTGTGATATTCTGAGGGGATGGGGAGACGGCTCAGTTGGTAGTGTTTGCTGTGGAAGCAGTCCTGAGCACCCCAGGCTGGACTTGGTGGCTACATTATCTATTACCCCAGTGCCGCAGGGAAGGGGCTAATCCCTTGAGCTTGCTCGCCAGCCAGGTTAGCTGAATCAGTGGAGTCCAGGTTCAGTGAGAGTCCTTTTCTCAGAAAAGAAGGTGAACACGCAGCATCGACTTCTGGCTTACACTGCTGTCTCACTGTTTCTGTTGCTGTGGTAAACGCCATGAGAGGAAAAGGTTTGTTTCCACTGACTGTATATAGTCCTGGCATGAAGAGAAGCCCAGGCAGCAGCTTGGGGGCCAGAGCTAAAGCAGAGGACTTGGAGGAAATCTGCTGGCTGCCGTGCTCCATTGTAGGCTGCTCAGCCTGCTTGCTTGCTTATATCCTCCAGGACCATCTGTCCAGGGATGGCACCACCCACATCAATCATTAGTCAATAAAGTGCACTACAGGCACCTATAGGCCAGTTTTGTGCAGACATTTTCTCAACTGTGAGTACCTTTCCCCAAACAACTAGCTTATGTCAAGTTGACAAAATTTAGCCAAGGCAACATACATGTGTGCACACTTGAACATACATGTGTGCACACTTGAACATACACGTATGCACACTTGAACATACATGTATGCACACTTGAACATCTACCTATACACCTGCCTCTCCCCTAAGAAAAGAATAGGAAGGTTAGTGGACACTATTTGTCCACCCGAACAGCCATTATTCTGCCATTATTTAGATGTCAGTTTGTTCTCTCAGTCCTGGGCTGTCCTGGGACTCACAGAGCCCTGCCTGCCTCTGCTTCTAAACTACTGGGATTAATGGCTTCCACCACCTTGACTAACCTAGATGTCAGTATTCTTATCTGGATTTTTTTTTTTCAGAGACCTTGTAGCAGGTCCTTCTTGAAGCAGAGTTTCTTGGGGGTGAGGTAGACCTTTTCAGGGTGAAGCTTTCCAGAGTGGGGATTGGTGGGATTTCAAGTCCAGAGCTTGTGCATTTTACTCTGTAGGGTGGAGGCAGGGCCCAGCCGTTAGGGCACTTAGAGTATTCTGTGAATGGAACCCGGCAGTTGGAGGTCCTTAGGGGCTTACAGCTAATGTCCTTTGAAACAGAGACACTTATGCAAAACACGAGCACTGATGAATGCCTTACGAAGATGACGTAGGCTGGGTGATATGACAGAAACAAGACACCCCCAGGAACTAGGGAAGAGTCTGAATAGGCTCCTTTTCCTACCCGTCAGGAGGTGCCAACCCAGCTGACACTGGGATCTGGGATTTTATCTTTCAGAATAGTGAGGTAGTGACATTGTTGCCATCCAGTTTGTGGTACTGCTGTGACAGCCCAGTGGTAAGATTTTTAACCAACTTTGCGTTTTCTCTCTGGAGTTGGAACTTAGATGCCAAATCTGGAGATTTACTAAAACAAAGGCCACCGATAGTTTTCGGGGTGATGTAGAGTCGGTGGGAGGTCTCTTGCTGGGTTGTATTTGTAGCCCAGTGTTTGAAAAATACAGGATATAGTGGTTAAGGATGTGGGCTCTGAAATGAAGCTATTATTATTAGTATCCAAACCCCAGTGCAAGCTAGTTACTACTTGGGCAGCGTATTTGATGACGTGTGCCTGTTCCCCTTTATCCACAGTGAGGTGGGAGGTAGTGCTGGTGTTTTTACATTTATTTATTGTGTGTGAGTGCATGCAAGTGCCACACACATGTCATGTGGAGATCAGAGGACAACTTTTAGGAGTCAGTTGCGACTTTTCTTCTATGTGGGCTCTGGGGATCAGACTCAGGTCATCAGGCTTGGTGGCAAATGACTCCCAGTTGAGCCATCAGGATGGTTCTAAGCACTTTAAAAGGTGATGATCGAGTTAATGTATACTGATGGCTTTAGGATAGTGTCAGGAGCGTAGAGAGCATTTATTGAACTCCTCTCTATTATTTCTGAGCTATTCCAAGTAGTCGATACTAGAAGCAGCCATGAGAGTGAAGTGAATAGATTGTAGTTGCTTTTTAATATAAAATGCAACTTACCTGTTTCTAAAATTAAGAATAGGAATTTTTATTGGTAGTGATGGGTTCTTTTGTTGTTTTTTATTTTGTTTTGTTTTTATTTTTTTGTTTTGTTTTTTCAAGACAAGGTTTCTCTTTGTAGCCCTGGGTAACCTGGGAACTAAGAAGCTCAGTAGACCAGGCTGCCTTGAACTCAGAGATCCACCTGCCTCTGCCTCCCAAGTGCTGGCATTAAAGGTGTGCACCACTACCACCACTGGCCTGGCTTTAAAAATATTTTTAATAAACAACTGAATTTGAAGTAATGGAAACAAATGGAGCTCATTACAGAGATAGAACAGAAAAAATCATAAAGTTTTACCCATAAGGACCTAGAAGTCAGAGCTCAAACCACTGCTTTAGAGAAGAAGAAACTGGGCTCCAGAGAGGTTAACATGATGTCGCCCAAGGCCAGTGTTCATCTGTGACTGCTCTGGGTCTAATTTTAACCCACTTTTTTGCAGTTCTATCATCCCATGAAGCAAACTGAGAAAAAAATACCTGATAAGTTAAAGGCATGGAAGGCAGGTACGTAGCTCAATGGGTAGAATGTTTGTATATCATTCATGAGATTCCGGGTTCGCTCCCAGACACTACAAACGTGGTGTGTGGCAGCAGGATCATGAATTCAGAGTCACCCTCGGCTATATAGCAAGTTTGAGGCCAGCCTAGGCACATCTTAAAAACCAATGCCAGGAATGCATTTGGACTTGATATGAGGCTTGATCAAAGCAATGGATAGCTACCAGGAACTTATAGTACCACTGGGGTAGCAGTTACCCCTGAGAGTAATTGTGTTCAGTTTCCAGCACCCACATGGCAACTCACAACTGTAACTCCAAGATATGACACCCTCACACAGATGTGCAGGCAAAACATCAATGCACATTATATATATATACATAAAACATATATATAATTATAAGATATAGCATATCTTATAATTAAACATATATAAAACCTGTCTCAAAAAACAAAAAGATTTATTACTTTTTAAAATGTATATTGGTATTTTTGTTTCCATGTGTCTGTGCACCAAATGTGCACAGTACCCTCAAAGGCCAGGAGAGGGTGTAGGATCCCCTGAACTGGAAGACAGGTGAACCACCATGTCTTGCTTGGAATCAAACCCAGGTCCTAAGAAAGAGGAGCCAGTGCTTCTAAGGAGTGAACCATCTCTTTAGCCTTATCATCCTGTATTTTTTTCCATTTCCCCCATTGTGATAAAATACATGAAACATACTAATTAGGTTCTTAATTACTTTTGGCCATACAGGTCAGTGATATTAAATACATTCATAATGTATGTAGTCACCACTACCCCCCATCTCCTGAACTCTTTCATTTTGCAGAATCGAAAGGAAAAACAACCAAAGAAAAATTAAAAACAAAACAAAACAAAACTCTTCACTTCCCCCATCCTATGATCCCTGGCATTTTACTTTCTTTATGATTTTTGATTCTTCTAAAATGCTTTATATAAATGGAATCATGAAGCCTCTGTCCTTTGTTGACTGGCTTATTTAACATAGCATAAAATCCCCAAGGCTTCTTGTGGGATGTGTTAGGATCCCCTTCTCTGTAAAAGTGTGTGTGTGTGTGTGTGTGTGTGTGTGTGTGTGTGTGTGTGTGTGTGTGTGTGTGTTGGCCTGAGGACTGATGCAGGCGTGAATGCTTGGCATGCATTTCTGTGCTCTGGGGGCCAGACTCAGACCTTCACACTTTACTGACAGGCACCCCAGCCCTCCTGTTTAACCGAATAGTACTCTGTTATACACATGCCACATTTTCGTCTCCATTCACCCTGTTGGACATGAGGTGCTTCCTCCTCTTGCCTACTGCGAATAAGGCTGCAGTGCTGGAGGTGGAGCTACCCCTCCAAGACTCTGCTTTGGACTCTTCTTCACGTTTCCCAGAACTGAAGCGGCTGCATTATATGGAATTCTATATTTAACTTTCTGAAGAACTGCCATGCTTAGAACTCTACACTTCTGGGCAGTGCTCAAGGGATTCCGATTTCTCTGCGTCCTGGAGGGCACTTGCTGTTTTCTGTTAGATTGTTTGGTTTGTGACAGCCACACTGATGAAGTTGAGGTGAGACGGCATTCCCTTCTCATTTTATTTATTCGCTATTTATTTTATTTTATTTTTATTTATTGTAGCAACCTTAAATTCCAGCTAGACTTCCTGCTGGTCCTGACCAACCCTTGGCAGCCTGACTGTTCACGCCCCTGTCCTCCTTGTGTGGAATCTTGATTCTGGGCTCCTGATCCCCGCCCAGCCGTAGGCTCTGGTCCTACAGCTGAGCGTGAGTCCAGCTGCTGAGCAGTTTTCTCACAATGCTTCTGAAAGCCTCTCCTTGGAACGGCATCAGCATCTTGGAGCTGTGGCTGAGCCTGGCGGCTGAAGCTGACAGAGCAAGTGACTCGAGAAGAGGGAATCTGAGACAGCACCCTTGCACAGCCCACCCAGACAAAGCACATGGCTGCCAGAATTAGCCTCAGTTATCAACTTGACAGACCTGGGAAGAGGGACTCAGGTGAAGCATTGTCTCCATGAGATGTGCCTGTGTGCATGTCTTTGGGGCATTTCCTTCATTGCTAGTTGATGCAGGAAGGTCCAGCTCACTTTGGGCGGTGCCACCCCTGTACCAGTGGCTCTCGGCTATATAAGAAATCAGGCTGAGAAATCTGGAAAGAGCAAGCCAGTGAGCAGCACTCCTCAGCTCCCTGCTTCAGTTTCTGCCTCCAGGTTCCTGCCTCCTCGAGCTCCTTATCCTGACTTCTGTCAGCGATGGACTTGACCTGAAAGCTGAAATAAACCCTTTCTGCCTAGAGGTGCTTTTGCTTGCAGTGTTCACATCAATGTGCGGCACAGTGGAGCCATGGCTAGTACAAACGTTGGAGCAGGCATTCGCTTCCAGTTGTTTCTTCAATGTGGTCTCTCCTTCTATAGTCTTATCAAGAACCATGAGCCCCACACCTTCAGGCGAGCAAAGGAGCCGGGGACTGCAGGGGACTGCAGGATCTGACAATCCACTGAGGAAACCAAGGCCTGTCTAAGCAGTTGTAGCACAGGGAAGACTGGGAAGAGAGAAAATGAGGGGCCAGGGGACTCCAGGAACGCTGTGTGACAGGGATGTTGGAGTGAGGCAGGGATTCAGTCCAGTGAACCAATGGAGGAGGTGACATTTGAGCAAAACCTCAAAGGAAAAATGGTATTTAAACTTGTGTCAACATGCAGAATAAATTTGGAAATGCAATTTCTTAACAGCAAGTGACCAGTTTCGCTCAGTGAAGTTTTATTTTTCTTAACATATTGAATTTATAGTAATTTTTTTCTCACCCATGCTTCCAAATATATATCTACATACAGATATATAGAGATGTATATATAGAGATGTGCATATATATAGGTGTTATATATATTTATATATGTGTGTGGGTGTTTTGCCTGCATGTATGTTGTGCACTATGTGCATTCCTGGTTTCCCAGGAGCTCAGATAAGGGAGTAATGTCCCCTGGAAGCAGCTGTGAGCTCAGAATCAAACCCGGGTTCTCCGCAAGAACAATGTTCTTTTTTTTTTTTTTAACAGATTTCTACTTTTTAACTCTTAATGTAAACAATTGACTTTTTAGAAGTTTTTAAAGCATCACTTTTAGTATAACAAATTGACTCTAAAAACATCCAGGGTTCAGATAATGTGACTCAGTGGTTAAGAGCATTGCCTGCTCTTCCAAAGGCCCTGAGTTCAATTCCCAGCAACCACATGGTGGCTCACAACCATCTGTAATGAGGTCTCTTCTGGCCTGCAGACATATACACAAACAGAATATTGTATACATAATAAATAAATATTTAAAAAAAATCCAGAACTAGGAAAATCAGGTCATAAAATACTCATACCATTACCCATTATAATAGAATAACTATGCTTCCCGGGAGATTAAATATAGTTCAGAAGTGTTGAAAAGCCGAAGAACAGTGTTCTTAAGTACTGAGCTGTCTCCAGCTCTAGCATTTATTTTTCTAACTGCAGGTGATGTTTATATCCCAAATGTTCAAAATACCACCAGCTTGTTTTCTGTCTTCTAGGCAAG
>JAQHUG010000063.1:3895699-3908252 GCA_028555095.1 Dicrostonyx torquatus
GAGGCAGAAGCAGGTGGATCTCTGTGAGTTGGAGGCCAGCCTGGTCTACTACAGAGAGAGTTCCAGGACAGCCATGGCTACACAGGGAAACCTTGTCTCAAAAAACCAAACCAACCAATCAAAGAACACACACACACACACACACACACACACCAAAACCAAAACAAACAAAACAACAAATATTTACCTGTTCTGCCAGGCATAGAGGTATGTGCTTTTTTTAATCCTCACACTCAGGAGGCAGAGGCAGGGGGATCTCTGTGAGTTCAAGGCTAGTCTGGTCGAGAATGAGTTCCAGGACAGCCAGGATACACAGTGAAACTGTCTCAATGTATCTATCTATTTTATATTCTGTTCTTTTTTCATTTTTTGTTTAGTTTTGTTTCATATACATACTACATACATACAGACATAATGCTGTTAATCGAGGTGCAAGTGTTGGGGTGTGGGTGGGAGAGAACACAGTCCCTGGAGCGACAATGGAAAGAGAGGCAGGAGCGCATGGGCACTGCAAAGAGTTCCGTTAAGGAGCACAGCGAGGAGGAGAGGAGGGAGCCTGGGAAGCAAGGCTAGCACAGGAGGTGGGGGCTGTCTGGAGTCTCTGGAATAGGAGAAAAGAAAGGATTGATGAAGGACCTGGACGCCATTTTCTTAGCCATGCAGTCTTTGCAAACCTTCCAGGCGAAGCATAACACTTCATTTGGGGAGCGGAGGATACTTGGACCCTACCCAAGGCAAGAGGCAGGCAGGCAGGCCTTTACAGGTGGCTCCCTGACCCAGATTCTCGTTTGCTGTCCCCCTTTCATAAACTTGTATCTTGACTACTAGCCAGAGGTTCTAGACTTTGCCAGTACAGATTAATGTTGGTCTCTGGCTATATTTAAAGACTGTTTTACTGCCTGCCTCCCACAGTTCCTGCCTGGATGTGGAAGGCGGCCTCCCACAGTTCCTGCCTGGATGTGGAAGGCGGCAGCCCTCCAAAGGGGGTCCGACAGGGTTCATCCAGCAGGGGGCAGCAGCAACACACTTGGCGATGGGGTAGGTTGGGGTGCCAGGGCTAACCCGCAGGGAGGAGCTTGCTGGAGGAAACTGTTCCTCAATTCCACTTCCCAGTCAAACCCACACCCTGTTGTGGGTCCTGCCCACATGTTTTCAGCAAAGCTGAGGAGTCTTCTGGAAAGAGGAGGCTTAGCTCAAACCTTTGGAGGACCCGGCTTTTTGTTCTTTGATTTTTACCTAATACATCATCATCTGCTTCAGCCAGAAACGTTCTAGTTTCTCTCTCGCTGCTCCTCTTCCCTTCTTTTCCTCTTGCGATAAGATGACCTGGCAAAAGCCACTTCAGGGAGAGGGGTTCACAGCACAGATTTCCAAACCTCAAGAGTCGGAGGACCCACTCTCTTTCTCCACTAGATACAGCCCAGGATTCCCTTCCTGGGGAATGACGCTGTGTGCCCCCCCCCAGGAGGGGGGCAGGACTCCCACTTCCATGAACTCAATTAAGACAATTCCCCAGAGTAATGCCCAGAGGCCCATTTCCCAGGAGAATTCTAGGTTCTGTCAAGTTGACAAGACTAACCATGACATCTTGCGTTCCTGACATTTCCCCCATTTTCCTCTCACTGTCAGGACCGTGGGGTCATCCGTGTGACCTTCCAGTCCCTGTGGAACTCAGGGACAGAGTGAACTAGAAGACTGATTGCCCTGACCCATCGTATTCACCTCCAAGATTACGATGACCTGGAAGGCAAGAGCTCCTCAGTTTCTCATGTCTGTGCTCCTGCCTCATTTGCTGGCTCTTCTGTTGACAGGGCAGGGCATGGGCTCTGCCTGAAGCTTTGCACACACATGGATACCACAGGGAAGGTACCTGGGAACGGGACATACGCGTCTAGGATCAAAATATAGTGATAATGAAGAGTTCTGAGAAGATTCGCAGACAATCTGAGCCCAGGCCCTTCTGTCTTTCTCCAAAACCCACTGGTACAACCTAAATAACCTCTCCACCACGACGGCACAGTGGAGAGCTCTCCACTGCCTGAGTCATCAGTCACACGCCCGATTTTACCCGCTGGACTTCAGGCAGGCCACTTGCCCTTTCTGAAGCGCCACTGTCTGGTCTGTGACCGGGTGGTAATGACATGTTCCACAACCACCTGATTGACGTGCTAGAGGAAGGCAATGATGGGAGAAGGTGTCCCATATAATGGAGGGCTTCAAAGCATTTTCTAAAAGGGTCACGTATTGTGTGTGTGTGTCTTCATGAATGTATGTACACATGTGTATTGAAAGGGAATGGTATCAGATCTGGACACTCCAAGACCAAGTTCTCAGCACAAAGGAGATTTATTTGTCCCAGAGGGACAGGGGGCAGGGAAAGGAGATGGAGGATGAGAGAGAAGAGAAGGGAACAAGGGAGAGGGGAAGGGGGATTTATCTCAGGGTGGAGGGGTATGGGGGTGGGGATAGGCAATGACAAAGAAAGAACTATCTCTGGATAGAAAGGAGATAGACATAGACATGAACCATAGGAAAATGGCATTTCCCCCCTGAGACAGGGTTTCTCTGTAGCTTTGGAGCCTGTCCTGGAACTCGCTCTTGTAGACCAGGCTGACCTCGAACTCACAGAGATCCGCCTGCCTCTGCTTCCCGAGCGCTGGGATTAAAGGCGTGTACCACCACCACCTAGCTGGACAATGACGCTTTATATGATACAAGGGGAAACCCTGTGTTTGATTTTAACTGGGTATGTTAATTAGAGCAGTCAAAGGGGGGCTTCTGATTGCTGGACTTCAATACTCTGGGAGCTGGACTGTGATAGTCAGCCTCAGGAGGTGGAAGTGGTCAAATAAGAGAATAGCCCCTGGTGGCTAGCTTTAGGAATGTAATCTAATGGTTTTTCCACTAGGAAGAGGGAATGAGGGAGAAGGGCAAGGCCTGCCTTAGCCATGTTTCCCATGCTTGGACCAGCTAGAGTCCCTCCATGTATGTGAGGTACAAAAGCCAGAGAGGGTGTTGGACCCTAGGAGTTGGAGTCACAGGCATTTGGGAGATATCACCAGGTGTGTTACGTGGGTCCTGAGGTCTGAACTCCCATCCTTATGATTTCCAAGCAAGTGCTCTTAAGCACAGAGCCATCTCTCTGGATCTTTAAACTACTCCTTTACCCTAGGTCTCTTTAAGAGCACCCTGGCTCTTGCTTCACAGGTACACTAAACTAAGCCAGGATATAAGATGTTAGGAAAAATTGGATCCTTGCTTGTTGGGGGGGTCTACTAAAAGACAAGACAGGGCAGACAAGGTAGGATTGTTTGTAGGGATTTATTTGCTTCTAGCTCTTTGTTTTATTGGGGCCACAGCAGACTAATTGGGAGACCTACTTTTGAAACTTGATCTTGACTGACTGGACCAAAGGGACACAGGCTTTAGACCATTTCTGAGGCTGCATCTAAAACGCTCATGGTGGGTAAGACGGATATGGGATAGAGTCTGCTTGCTTGTACTTTCCAGGTAAATTCCACATTGTCTCTAGCAATGCAGGACGAAGCACGTTTTAGTGAACTGTTCTTTATTGTTTGATGTTTAGCTTTCTGATGCAGCTGATGCCTGGGAGTGTTCTGAGGGTAAGAAAAAAGGCTATTCATCTTTATATCCTGTCCGGCACCAAGTGGCCCTAGGGTCTCATTTGTTGACCTGACTGCATTGTTCTTTCCTCTCTGGAACTCGGAAATATGCTGGCCAGGGTTCTTTGTCTGATTTACAGGCAGCATTTGCAGAGTTCAAAGCAACCCTTGCTTTAATTAGGCTTGTAATTTCTCTCCTGTTAAATCTCCCTGCTGTTGGCGTGGGCTGGGAGAGGAAGCGTTAACATGGAGCACCTGCTTCTGTATCAGGGCCATTGCTGTTCCCTGTGGTGCCTGGTGGGGGCTTCCTCCCCCCCATCCTTATCAAGTGAAATCAAACACTGAAGGAAACAGTCAAGAAGCCAGGGCCCCTTAGGGAAACCAGAAAGCACAGAATTAACTCTGGGCCCAGCTGGGTCAGTGGTCCCCTCCCTTTCTATGTCTCCACCATTTTCTGTCACCTCTGGTTTCACTCCCCTTGCCTGGGGGCTGGCATCTGGGGCTGAGAAGTCCTTTAGGGGTCCAAGGCCTACTCCTAGCTCCAGTTCACTCCTGACCACACTTTTCACTGCAGCTGACATTCCCAGAGGCGGAATTTTGCTACTTCCCCAGAAGATCAACGACACTTGACCTTCTGCTGCTGGGCAGTCTGCCTTTAGCGGTATGGGTGGACTCCTCTGCCCCATGGGACAGCCCTGGAGACCTTTGTTTCTAGCTCACCCCTGGGAACACCCCTGGAAGGCAGGAGTTTCTCAGAAACTTACAAACCCAAAAGGGAGTCAGGAAGAGAGGCTAAGCAGGAAGGAAACGGGAACAAAGCAGTGATGGGCCTTCCTCCTCGGGGCCTGGGTGGCAATTTAACCTTGGCACTTGGCACAACCCTAACTGCCCTGCCTCCTTTCCCTGTGTGCCTGTGTGTTTGTGATCGGCTCCTTGTGTGGGCTCAGGCTGACCCGGAATCGACCATGTAGCCAGGTGGGCTAGAACTCCCAATCAGATCCTCCCACATGCTGGGAATAACCCGTGTGTATCACCATGCTGCGTCCATATGCTGAAACTCCAAGTCCATTTAAAGGCATGGCGATAAACCAGTTCACTCTTAAGCATTCCAGTTTATGCATTTAAAGCATAAGGTTGTCATACCACCTCTCACATAAAAGTGTAAGTGCAAGATTAATGATAATTTCCTATCACTGATGCTTTATCTATACTCAGACATCTACAGCTGTCCTCAAAATCTTCTTTGCTATAGTTTTGTCCAAAGTCAGAGTCTGATCTAACATTCAGGGTCTCTTCTGTGTAAGATGTCTTCCGTGTATGATATCTGTCTTCCATGTGAGATGTCTCCCATATGGGATGTCTCTGATGTGGGATGTCTCCCGTGTGGGATGTCTCCCGTGTGGGATGTATTCTGTGTGGGATGTCTGTCTCCCATGTGGGATAGCTGTCTTCCATGTGAGATGTCTTCCATATGGAATGTCTTCCGTGTGGGATGTTAAGGAGTGTGGGGGAGGCTCATTTCCTCCTGCTGCAGGGAGGCCAGCCTTTCTGTCCTGTGCAGGCCTGGGGTGAATATCAATCCACTTTGCTCAGAGTCCACAGGTTTAAATGTTAATCGAATGCATATATATTTCATAAAAATATCCAGAATAGGGCTGGAGGGATGGCTCAGTGGTTAAGAGCATTGACTGCTCTTCTGGAGGTCCTGAGTTGAATTCCCAGCAACCATATGGTGGGTCACAACCACCTGTAATAAGATCTGGTGCCAACTTCTGTCTGCAGGGACACATGCAGGCAGATCATTGTATACATAATAAATGAATAAATCTTTTTTTTAAAAAAAATCCAGAATAGTGTCTGACCACACACCTGGGCACTGTGGCCCACGCAAACTGACACACTCAGTTATCACAGCAGTGCTGAACTAGATGGAGTCTCCCCCTCTACTCCTGGTCTGTCCTCTACTCATGATTATGAATGGAGTAACACTCACGAACAGAGCTTTCTTCTTGGTAAAACAGATTTGAACAAAAAGATCCTTCAAGTTCCTTTCAGCTTTGAACTGCTGTTAAACTGTGGCAGAAGAGGCACAGCATGTGGGGCTCAAGAGATGACTAAACAGTTAAGAGCACCAGATTCAGGGCCCAGTGCCCACATGGTGGCTCACAACTATAAGTTTGAGGCCAGCCTAGTCTGCAGAGTGAGTTCCAGGACAGCCAAATCAAGGTGGTTATACAGAGAAACCCAGTCTCAGAAAAAAGGTAAATAAAAAGTAAAAAGACTCTAAAGATGGCTTGGCGGTTAAGAACACGGCTGTTCTCCCAGAGGACCTGGGTTCAGTTCCCAGCACACACTTGGTAGTTTACGGCCATCTATCTGTACTTCCAGTTCCAGCAGATCCAGAACATCTGTGATGCACAGACATGCAGTCAGGAAAACCATCCAAACTCATAAAAACAGTTTAGAGACTAAAAGCAGCTTACTTTCTGCTTTATTTATCTTATTTTATTTGTACAGGTGTTTTGCCTGCATGTATGTGTGTATGTCATGTGCATTCCTGGTGCCCCTGGAGGACCTCAGATCTCTTGGGACTGAAGGTACACATGGCTGGGAGCCGCCATGTCAGTTTTGGATGAAAAAGATTTCATTGGACTAAAAAAAAAAAAAAAAAAAAAAAAAAAGATGAGTGAAGATGTAAATAATGGTCAGAGGTGGATGGCATGCCTTTAACCCCAGCACCTGGAGGTGAGCTGGGGCTAGCCTGATCTAGCTACATAGTAAGTTCCAGGCTAGCCAGGGCTACATAGTGAGACCCTGTGAAAGGAAGCAAGAAAGGAAGAAAGAAAGGAAGATCTCAAGTGTTATGGAAAGACAATGAGAGATTAACTTTTCTTAAAAGGGAGTTTGTTCCAGGAAATTCAGTTCTGATATAAATAATTAATGCTGGCATAATTCATCTGAAATGTCTATGGTACTGGGATATTGGGCCTGTCCTCACAGTACTTGGGAGGTGGGAGCTGTGAGCTCAAGGGCAGCCTGGGCTACACAACAAGGCTCTGTCTCTAAGATGGAGAGGGATCAAGACCCTCCTTGAGGGCAGAGTGACAGGAACCAAAATGTCCAGTCCTCTCCGCTGACCAGGAGGAGGCTGTGTCAAACAAGGAGTGATATGAACTTTATTAATTTTCCGTTTAGGTCTGGGCTGCATGAACACAACAGTAAATCCCCCCACCAGTGATTTACTTGGTCAGATCTCTGGACTCCACACAGTGGCACCACGGCCATGCGTTACAGCCTCTTTTTCAAACTTAAGTTGGGTTTTCCTCTGGGAAACTCAGTCCTCAGAGCATTCCTTCCCTTTAACAGAGAAAATGGTAGCAAAAATACACGTCTTGTGGAGTTCTGCTTTCTGTCAGCGCCAACAGGACATCACCAACCACGAGCAGCCGGTCCCTTTCTTGCCTTACAAAGCCCCTCGCAGGCCTCCTTCCTGTGTGGCTTTCACTTTCCCAGAGGACTAGTTCGCTGCTTCCCTCACCTTCCTCTGTGGTTGCTCTCCCTTGTCCAACTTGGCTTCACTTTCTCCCACAGTCAGAGAAATGGCCGAGCCGAGAGGCTTCTTCAACCCTCCCCTCTGGAGACTACACTTGACCTCTCACAGGTCGAGGGAGTCTTCTTTAGCTGTCACAGGAGAGACCACTGCTTAGATTGTGCAAGGCCTTGGTTGGGTCCCTAGTGACCTGACAGCTCCACCTCCAGCCCCAGCAAAGTTAGGAAAAGCTTCAGCTTTCTCCCAATGTGGTATTTTCTCGAGCTGTAGTCTATCCTTTTACTTTTTAAGAAGATTTATTTATTTTATGTGTGTATGTGTGTACCAAAGTCTACATATGTGGACTCCACGCATGCAGGTGCCTGCAGACACAGAAAAGAGCAATGGATTTCCTGCAGTTACAGACAGTTGTGAGCTACGACGTGGGTGCTGGGAACTGAACCCAGGTTTCTGCAAGAACAGAAAGTGCTCTTAACTGTTAAGTCTTCTGTCTGTCTCCTAATTTAATTGCCTCTGTTTTCTGAGCATGTAGCCAAAGATAGCTTGAACCTTCGGTCTTCTCTGCCTCCTTTGTCAAAACTCTAGCAAAGGCATCTGTCACACACTTTCTGCTTTCTCCCAAGGCTCCCTGTCACTTCCACTCTGCCACCCAATTCCTCCTTCTGGCCAAAATTAGGTACGGAGTGGCAGTTCCCCTTAATACTTCCTCTGGCTCTCTGGAAGATGAAATTGTCAGTCAGCATTAATCCTTTCCCACAGGATGCGTGGGCGACTGGAAGCCAAGCACCTTGCTCTAGTTCATCCATGACAAATGGTGGAGCTCTGACAGACTCCAGAGGCCAAACACGCTCCTGTGCTGAGTACCTGTTAGAGTCTGGATAGACTATGGGCATCAGGGGGAGAGGGGGTTCTCTGCAGACATCCTCACAAGGCAAGAAGGAAATACGGTTCAACACGACTCAAAAGTTGGTGTTGGTTCAAACTTCCAAAGGCTGACCCCAAACAGTTTACTTTAGTAGTACAGCACGATTTGGAAAAAGATTTGAATTAACTCAGTCGCATGTGTACAACAAAGCTGAATATGGCATTAGATTGAAACTCTTTTCAAAGCCCACGTGGCATCTTCCATGCAGGTGGGTTCTGATGGCTGAGAAACACTGCTCAAAGGTCTAAGGAGGAAGTCAGGTGTGGCCTGGCCCTACAGACAGCACAGGGTGCCAGGTGACTACATGGGAAGGAAGTATACATCTGTGCCTTTGAAGAGCAGTCCTGTGTGTTGAACATCCCTGGTCTCCCTAGTGCTTATCTGTGAGCACAGCCCTGGTGGCCTCCACAGTAGACTCACAGCAGTTTGAATGTGTCAAGACCAGCCGAAGGCATTCTCTGCCTTGGCTACTTTTGCCATGGGAGGTGGAGGGGTTTGCGGTTCATGTTCTGGTTCTGGGGTCTCTATTAATCCTCCCGGGATCTCTGATACCTCCTTTCTGGTATTTCTCCTCCCATTTTTGGCTTTCTTTCTTCCTCATCATCCTTCTCCTTCTCCCTTCTTCATCCTTCTTCTCTTCCTCCTCCTTTTTATTAAGCTTCATTTTGACCCAACATTTCTTGTCTTTTACAAAGTGTCAAAGGTTTTTTTTATTGTTTAGAAACTGCTTATAATTAACTTTTAAACAATAACTCAAAAAATAAATCAACATACTCTCTCTGTAAACACCCGGCAGCCATGCCCCCTCATCTGCTCCAGCAGCCTTGAGCGGCAAACAGATGCTCTGACATGGTGGTGGGCAGACTGCCTGCACTGCTCCAGTTTGGGCTCAGAGAACTGTGGTCCAGCTTCAGTGCAGAATCGTCCCTCTGCCTCCCAGGAGTGGGCACCACAGGCCTGTATCACCACTCCTCAGTGCCCTTGGCTTTCAATCCTTGTGACCCGGGCTCTGCTCTGCTTCTCACATGAGTTCCTCAGTTACCCTCCAGAAGTCCTTATCCTGACAGTTCACACCGACACCGCCCTCCCACCGTGGGAGGCCCCCATACTGTGCATACCTCTGGGGACTAAATTAGTGGTGAGTTCCAAAGAAAATGGCCTGGCCTTGTGGATCCTCCTCTAAAAGGCTGAATATTTTCTTCCACAAATGGAGGTGTTTGTGCAATGTCACTCCATTTGGTTTCTTTGTTTTCTGGTATTGGTTTTCAGAGACAAGTATCTTTATGTATCCTAGCTGTCCTAAACCTCACCCTGTAAAGCAGGCTAGTCTAGAACTCAGAGATTCACCTGCCTTTGCCTCCTGAGTGCTGGGATTAAACGTGCCTCTACTATCCACCAATGTCTTTATTTTTTAAATTAGGTTTGTGTGCGTGCATGCGTGCGTGCGAGCACTCATGTGCATGTGTGAGCTTCTGCTTCTGTTGCAACTCAAGAGTACACTGAACTTCAGGCCAAGCAACCAAAAGCCCAATAGTCATGATACGAACAGCTAACGGCCACTGAGTTACAAGGTTTGACAGGGGCAACATGTCATTTTCTTAACAATGCTGTGAAGTATGTTCTACTATCAAACGCCTTATAAATGTGAACTGAAGCGCAGAGAGGCTAATGGGGCAGAGCCAGGCGGTTCTGCAGGGGGCCATCTGGTCTATGCAACCTCTTGGTTCCCCTAACAAAGTTTCCATGAATTATCTTCAAATGGTCCGTGTAATTGATGCATTTGGGTAAAAATTTTTTTTTTACTAAAGTAGTCTGAAATTTACTACTATCAAATTGAATCTGCAAACTATCATAAATTCAATACTGTTTTCTTATTAATAATGCCAATGATAATAATGTTCAGAGTTACAATGATACAGAATTGTAATTTCAGAATGGTTTCAGTGGTAATTGTAACCCAGACTAGAAATGTGCCTGTTCATGATTTTTTGAGTCTGCGCTGAGACTATATCCCTTGCAAATGCATTGATTGTCTGCTGAAATTTCTGCTCACATGTTGGGCATGCTTTGAATATGTCAGTTCTTCCTCTATTATTCAGTCTGGGGTAACACTGAACTTCTAGGTGTTTCCAGGCCTTACTTGCCCTAAAGTATCCCCCAGGAAACACCTCGGCACAGCAGAAGAGACTCTCTTGGAGGGGAACACTTCCATCCTCTCAAGTGACTTGGTTTCCTCTGGCACAAGCTGACTGTCATTCTCAATGTTTGCTAATTGGACTACAGCCTGGTTTCCCCGGGGGTCCCAGGGCACCCGCTGAGCCACGGGCAATAAGAGTTTGCTCCTGGGAGACCAGTAGCTGTCACTACCTCCTGGTTACTTCAGGAGGAAGTTTATTTTGACTTCCAGATCCCACTCTTGCCTCTTTCCCATCTCTCTTCTGAACCAACCATCTTTGGATCTAAAGTTAGTTGTTCCATACGAGTCAGGGGTTCCTGATTCTAAGGAGTGGAAGACGATCGGCAACAACAGCGGGGACAGAGTTTATTGGAAGGACCATGGTAGACACCAGTGTGAAGGCTAGGGTTCCAGATGAGGAAACAGGCAGCTTCAGGAAGAGGTGGGCAGCTCTGAGCGCAGCCTAGTCATCACGCCCACGGAGCAGCTGCTGAACACTGCCTCTGACGACATCAGAGGTCTCTGCCGCATCTGACGGCATACTCACACCATGAGCTCCAGACCTGTGGGTTTTGCGTGGCTCACAGGCGGGGACAGAGCCTGGCTTATACAACCACACTTTAGTTCTCTAATTTTCTAGGGGCATGGCTCTGTTTCTTAAGACTGTGCAAGGAAATGCTTCCCTGAAGCAGAGAGGAGCCTGGGTGTTGTCAGACTTCAAAACCCCAGGAAATAGTGGCTATTATAGACACCAACTCTAGGAACATAACCCTGTCTTCTCAAGGGGAGAAGGGAATAGCTTCTTCCCAAAGGGATAAGTGTCCCTTTCTTCTTAACAAAGAACATCTAGCATCAGGGACACAAAGGAAGGTGGATCTTTGTAAATTCGAGCCCTGGTCTACAGAGTGAGTTCTGGGACATCCAGGACTACACAGATAAACCTCGTCTTGAAAACCAAACAAATAAAAAAAAGTAATTTTCTGGACTTTTCTGATCTATAACTGTGTAATCAATTTATATAATCAAATTATACTTCTTTATAAATATTTATCAATTCCATTCTATACTCATATTCAACATATCATAAAAATATTTACTTTATTAATGTAAAATAATGAAATTGAAATATTAATGATCTCCTTAACAACTGTCTCCAACACAGGACTAAAGATAACTGCATTTTAAATAAATCTACAGCATCAAAATATTCAAAACATATTATCTAAAAATGTACAAACATGTAAGCATATAAACATGTAAGCATGTAAACATGCAAACATGTAAAAGGGAGAGTCCAATGGCTGTAAATATTTTTACTTTAAGAGGCTGCCTCAGTTTACTTTCTAGGGCTGTGATAAACATCTTGACCAAAAGCAACTTTGGGAAAAAGGTTTATTTCTTTTTATAGCACTGTGAAAGGAAGTCAGGGCAGGAACTCAAGGTAGAAATCTGGGAGCAGGAACTGAGGCAGAATAAGCTTACTGGCTTGCCCTCATGGTTTCCTCCGCCTGCTTTTTAGTATAACCCCAGTACCACCTGTCCAGGGGTGGCATTGCTCAAAGTGGACTGGGCCCTCCCACTTTAATCCCCAATAAGAAAAAATGTGCCCACAGACTTGCCTACAGGCCAATCTGAAGGATGCATTTTCTCATTTGAGGTTTCCTTTTTCCAGATGACCAGCTTATATCAAACTGACAAAAAAAAAAAACAAAAAAAAACCTAGCCAGTACAAGCCAAATATCAACTTATGAAATATTTGGTAACTACCAGGGTGTTGTTTTTATACACCCTGAATTTATATCTTATGATTTTATCAACGAAGGCTTGGAAATCAGCGGCTGGAGTAAAACCCTCTAGCTCAGAGAGGTTGAGGAGCAACTAGCTAACTTTTCTCCTTTGCTGTTACCTCAGAAGATCACGTCAGTCCACTGCCCCAAACCGAAAAGGATCACCATTCTCAAAGGTCCCCACTACTCAGCATGGGCGTCTCTATCGTCTTCTGAACTCCCTGACTCTACAACTTTCTGTCAATTAGTCACTGACTCTATCTCCTGACCCAAGTTGATTTCATTTGATTAACACAATTTCAGCATTCACAGTGTGACTGCAACATTTCCCGGTTTTTTTTTTTTTTTTGGTTTTTTGAGACAGGGTTTCTCTGTGGCTTTGGAGCCTGTCCTGGAACTAGCTCTTGTAGACCAGGCTGGTCTCGAACTCACAGAGATCTGCCTGCCTCTGCCTCCCGAGTGCTGAGATTAAAGGCATGCGCCACCACCGCC
>JAQHUG010000063.1:3913832-3926037 GCA_028555095.1 Dicrostonyx torquatus
GAGACAGGGTTTCTCTGTGGCTTTGGAGCCTGTCCTGGAACTAGCTCTTGTAGACCAGGCTGGTCTCGAACTCACAGAAATCCGCCTGCCTCTGCCTCCCGAGTGCTGGGATTAAAGACGTGTGCCACCACCGCCCAGCAAGATTAAAAAATTCTTTAGACAGGGGCTGGAAAGATTGTTCAATGTTAAAGGCACTACATACTCTTTCAAGAAACCTGGGTTCAATTCCTAGCACCCACTAGTACCCACATGGCCACTAATAAATGTCTGCAATTCCAGTTCCAGCGGACCTGACACTTTTACACAGACATACATGCAGGCAAAACACAAATGCACATGAAATAAAAATAAATAATTTTTAAAATATTTAGACAAAACAATATTTTTACATGTCTTATGATCAAGATGGGGTGGGGGGGGATTCTCTTCTTGATTCCTGCTTAGGTATATTTTGGTGACTTTTAATGCTTTAATGACTGTAACTCACATATAACAGAAGTCAGATTTAAGATGTTTGAGGCAACGTTCTTCTTAGGATAATCACTGAGTGGTGAAACCATCCCTACTTGAGAGCATTTCCACCAATCCACGAGGAAACCCCGTGATCAGCAGCAGTTACTCCTGTGTTTGCCAAGCTAAATCTAATGATCACAGAGCTTTCTGTTTCTGTTCACTTAGTCTGGACTTTTCATACACAAGATGGAATCAGAAAATAAGCAATCTTTTGTCATTGCCTCCTTTCACTAAACGTAAGGGTTTAAATTTGTCCATTTGCAGTGTGTACCAGTATGGCACACCTCCTGTGTGTTTGTGTGTATGGTGTACGTGCATGAGTGTTGAGGTTGGGAGTTGATGGTTAGTGTCTTCCCTAGAGGCTCTCCACTTTATATTTTGAGATGACCAAATGGTCTCTCATTGAACCTGGAGCTCACCAATTCAGCCAGGTTGGCCAGTGAGCCAGGCACCTTCTGTATCCACCCACCTAGCACTGGATTTACAGCTGTGCTTCATAGTGCCCGGCTCTTACCTGGGTGCCAGGGATAGCTCATTCCTGCACAGCAAGCATTCTTACCCACAGAGCCAGCTTGCCAACCCTCACTGTATCCTTTTAATGGTAAGTTGTTATCCCATTAAATGGACATACAATTGGCCCTGTGTGTTTAATGAGTCCACATCCACAGATTCAACCACTCATGGATAGAAAATATTGTTTTTTATTATTTTTACAAACAGTTACAAAGCCAAGGAGATGGCTCACTGGGCCAAAACAGTGATTGCACAATCCTGATGTCCTGAGTTTGATCCCTGGAACCCATGCAAACTTGGAAGGAGAACAGACGTCACATAGTAATCCTCTGACCTCTACACTCACACTATGGCATACATTCTCTCTCTCTCTCTCTCTCTCTCTCTCTCTCTCTCTCTCTCTCTCTCTCTCTCTCTCTCTCTCTCTCTCTCTCTCTCTCTCGCACACACACATGCATACACACAAATAAAATAAAAGCACAAACACACAGCCGAAAAAACTAATTAAAAATCTTAGATAGTATACAAAGTAATCACTATGATATTGTGTGTGTAATTGCACTTTGTTCTTATTCACCCCTGCCTGCAAGTCTTTGTCCTCCTCCCCAACAGTCCCTTCTGCTTTCACATCACTTTTTCTATCACACTTTCTTGTCCTCTCCCCTCCTTTAGATTTCATCTCCTCCCCCACAGTCCCTTTTATGCTTTTAAGCTACACATGCACACAACACACACATGGACACACACACACACTTAAATCAAGAGTCCACACATGAGTGAACATGTGATATTTGTCTTTCTGAGTCAGAATTATTTCACTTAACGTAATGATCTTCCCTTCCATCCATTTCTTGTCAATGTTATAATTTCTTTCTTTATTGCTCAACAGACTTCCATTGTGTGTATGACACTTAAAGATTCTTCTCATCTGATTCCAGATCTTGGCTAATGTTACTAGCACCAGGAGTATTTCTGGGGTGTGCGACTCAGATTCCTTTGGGTGTGTACCCAGAAGTGGTATATCTGGGGAGTGGGAAGGCTGGTAGTTCTATTTTTAGCTTTTTTGAGGAACCTCCACACCAACTTCCATGGTGGCTGCACCAGTTTACACTCCGACCAGCTGTGTGTAAATGTTCCTCTTTCCCCTCATCCTTACTAGCATGGGCACATGTTGATCATCCTGGCACGTGGGAGGTGCAGGTGAGAGGACTAAAATTTCAAGGTCATGCTCAGTTGCACTCAAGTGTGAGGCCAGCCTGGGCTACAGTATCTAAAGTAAAACAAAATAAGAAAGAAATCATGCCTGACAAAGTATAATGGTACATATGTATAAAAATGCCATTATGAAACCTATCATGTTGCATACTAACCTAAAAATAAATAAAATATAAACTAAAGATCTATTGAGGAATGTTAGATTCTTTCCTACCATATCCATAAGTAATATATGTATAACACCCATTTAAACACTCACAGTATATTAAGTATATTAGAAGTATTAGGGAAATGATTTAAAGTACATGGGAGGGGTTGGTGAGTTGGCTTAGTGGGTAAAGGTGTTTGCTACCAAGCCTGACAACCTGAGTTTGATCCAGGACCCAAGCAGTAGGAGATGACTGACTTTACAAGTTGTCTTCCAACCTACAAACATGCACAAACACATGTGTATGCACACACAATTTAAAAAAACCCCAAGTACATGAGAGGATGTTTATAGGTTATTTGCAAATACAACACCATTTAAAATTTCAAAATTACGTTTATTTGTTGTATATGTGAGTTGTGTGGGCCTGCTTGCCATGATGGATTACAGAGGTCAGAGGGCAGCTTGTGTGAGCCAGTTCTTTCCTTCCACCATGCTGGCCACTGCAGCACCATTTTATACAAGGAAGCAGAGTTCCCAGGGATGCTGACCCTTGGAGTCAATCCTCTGACTGTCCCATGTTCCATCACTGATCAGCGATAGCCATTTGTTTCCATTTTCATGAATGTTGCAGTGACCATGCATATGTTTTGGTCGCCCAGAAACGGAACCGGCAAGCACTGATAAGTCTTTAGGCTGTTTCCCAAAGCTTCTGTGCCTTCACACATTCCCACCAGCAGCGTGTCAGGACCCGATCTCTCCACGTCTTGTTGATATTGTGAGTTTTCCATTCTACCCACCTCAGTGGATGTCAAGACATGCCTTGATTTGTGTTTCCCTGGTGGATGTGAACATCTTTTCCGTGGTATTGGTCATTGGTAGATCTCTGAGAAAATGTGTGTTCAGACCTTTGCCCGTGATTGCTCTCTCTCTCTCTCCCTCCCTCACTTCCTCTCTCTCACTCTCTCTCTCCCTCCCTCCCAATGCGCTGTGGACACTGAAACCTGGGTCTGGTGCACATGGTAGGCAATTACTCCATCACTGAGCTAGGCCTCCAGTCTAGGAATTCCCTATGTGGGTGATGCTGTTGTATTTTTATTTTTATTTTTGAGATTCTCTCTCCCATCTCTTGTATTCTGCTGTTTATGCTTGCATTTGTGGTTCCTGATAGTTTTCTCATGATTTCTGTTTCTATAATTCCCTCGGCTTCTGTTTTCTTTATTGTCTCTATTTCAGTTTTCAAGTCTTGAATAGTTTCTTTCCTATGTTTGATTGCTTTTTCATAGTTTTCTTTAAGGGATTTGTTGATGTCTTCCAATTTTTTGTGTTTTCTGAGGAACTGTCTTTTGAGGAGTATCTCTTGAAGTTCATGGTGATGCAGAAGCCCTTGGGGAGAACTGACTTTGGGACATGATGCTATCAAGAACGAGAAAGCAGGCTGATGGGCTGCGGAGACTGATGGGCTGCGGAGACTGCTCGTTGGTTAAAGAGTCTGTCCTGTTCTTCCAGAAGACCAGCCCTGATCCCAGTACCCATGTCCAACAGCTCACAACCACCTGGAAGCTGGGGCCCAGCTTCTGTAGGCTTTGCGATCGAATGCACGTAATCCCTCCCTATTCACAATTAAAAATAATAAAATCTGTTAAAAGCAGATAGAAGATGACATCATCACATTTCTGCATATCCTTTTCCTCTGCTACTGACCCTTGTCTCCACAATTCTAAATAGATGTTTTTGCTCTAGGGCAGTGACTCTCAGCCTTCCTAATGCTATGACCCTTTAATACAGTTCCTCGTGTTGTGAAACCATAAAATTGTTCCGTTGCCACTTCATAACTGTAATTTGCTACTGTTATGAATATATAAATATATGATATGCAAGATATCTGATATGCGATTCCTGTGAGTCACGCGACTCGCAAAGGGGTCGCGACCTATAGGTTGAGAACCACAGCTTTAGAGAGGCTGAACGTGAGAAGGATCACTCTGCTTCTCCCAAGCACGCAGCATCTCGTTCTGAGAATTCTCTGCTAGAATTTGGGCAAGTGTAGTTGTCAGAAATCTGAGTTCTGGGAGAATTCGGGGACGTTTTATACAGGTAGAGTGAAAATGGTCACTACACTTTGGAGCAAGTATGGGGAGGCATTTATGGAATCTTCGAGAAAGCAATGGGAAGGACTGACAGAAAAAGACTACGGCCAGGAGAGCAACAGGGAAGCTTGAGAAGGAGAGAGGACCTAGAGGACAGGGGTGGGGTGGAGTGGGGAGGCTGGGGGTGCAGGCAGTGGCATCTGAGCACCCGTCTTCAGGACGGCAGTGGGAATTGTATCTCTGATCAGCGTGCTTTTATAAACACTGTGTGAAGTGTGGAGAGGAAAAGTGGTTGAGGGGTCTGAATTTAGCTTCTGAGCTCAGAGCTAAGCTGGTAAATGTTTCTGGGGTTCATCTTCCTCTGGTTTGTTGGTGTGAGAGAGAGAAAAAAAAAGCCCCTCCGTTTCCGCCTCAGTGGCCCCTCTCCTCTACCGACCCCACCCTGCTCCCCGCTTGTGGCTAAACTGCCCAACTGCCAACGAAAACCCACAGTTCCCAGCATGCCTTGCACCACTCAGAAGTCTCAGTTCCTTCCATTCACCCTGCACTTCAGCTGAAAGGGGCTTTAGGCAATCACCCCTGGTTCACCACAGGGCAATGTGCTCTCTCTGGGCATCTGCCTCCCCCTCCCCCCCCCAACCTCCCGGCTGAGGGAGAATCTGTTAGCACTTCACAGTAAACCACACTTGAACAGGAAGAGCCTGCCCACTGAGCTGCCCCGGGCCATCATCACCAGGAAGCAGTGCCAGGCTTTCCCTCCTCAGGGAGCTCCGCAGGGGCTCTTCTGTGGGGTCCTGTCCATTAGGAATGTATGGCTTCTGGGTGAGAGCGGGGTGAGATGTGAGCTTGAGCTGGGGGGGGGGCCTCTGTGGCAGTTGCACCTTACCCCACTGCCAGGGCTCTTCTGGGCTGCCAAGAACTTCCTCTTACCCTGTGCATTTCCTCACAACTCCGGAAGCTACAGCTGACCCCCACCACCACCACCACCAGGCCCGCATCCCTCCCCGTTCTAGGAATTCACCTCCTTTTTGTTCCCTGGCCCCGTGAGTATTGCCTTCTCTGGGTCACCGTGTCGGGTCGGATTCTGAACTCTTCAAGCTCTGAAAACCAAAGGGTTGTTTGGGCTTCATAACCTGAAGTGGCAGAAAGCTTTTTGTTCACTTTGTCTGATTGCCCAGAGATTGTGAATTTCACACTTGCTAACAAAAATATCACTGGATTGACCTGGCATCGTGGTCCTGAATGGAGGACGTTTGTAATCAACGGTGTCATAGCTCTAAATGATAGAAACTGTGACCGGTCTTTGGCACTCTTTTGGCCCCCAGAATTTAGAATGAGGGATTGGACCTGTGCTAAAGTGTCACACAAAGGACTGGACAGTTATGGACATAATGCAAATTTACAAGGAGCATGCAGAATGATATAAATTATACATATATAATATTACTATATATAATTTTATATAATTACATATACATAGGGTAAGCTTGAAAGCTATATATAATGGTAACAGCAGCTTAATAGGTTTCTTCTTATTTTTGCCTTTCTTTAGCAGTCAGATAGTTTGGGTTTCAAGACAGTTTCTCTGTGTAGTCTTGGCTGTAGAACAGACTGGCCTCAAACTCAAAGATCTACCTGGCTCTGCTCCCACGTGCTGGGATTAAAGGCGTGTGCCCACTGCTTCCAGGCTCAGAAAATAAGTTTTACAATTTTATTTTTTATGTGTATGAATGTTCTGTCTGCATGTATATATGTATGTGCACCACATGTGTGCCTGATGCCCATGGAGGTCAGAAGGAGGTGTCACATTTCCTGAAACTGGAGTTATGAAGAGTTATGAGCTGCCATGAGGGTGCTGAGAGCTGAACTAACAGAATCTGCGAGAGCAGTACGTGCTCTTAACCACCAAATCATTGCTCCAGTCCCCCAAAACTTTTAATAAAAAACCACAGTCGATATTACTAAAAACCTAGTTGGTCTGGCTTCCTATTGTTGCCATAAACCAGTTCAGACTGTGAGATCCCGCGGGACACCCGTCTCTAGCCACCTCCGTTTGTTTAGTGTGAATGAGTAAGGCGCTTGGGTGACCGTCGCAGGCTAACCCACGTGGATTCTGGGGTGGAGTTCAGGTTGTCGGCTTGTGCACCTCTAGCATCCGAGCCGTCGCCCCAGCCTGCACCTGTGTTTTTCCGGGTGTGTCTTTCTCGATGCTCAACAGGACTTTCAGGTTTCTCTTTCCTGCCTGATTCTATCACTATATGCAGATGATTTTTCACTTTGTCAAAACTAAACATTTTTTTTTTGACACTAGGTCCCATTTCTGCTCATCTTCCACTGATCTGTTTTGTCAGGGAAATGAGTGCATGATGGGGCAATTTACATATGATATTTATGTGGTAATATCCCACTTTTAACGATATATTTTATTAAACTGAATGTGGTGGCGCACACCTTTAACCCCAGCACTTAGGAGGCTGAGGCAGGTGGATCTCTGTGAGTTCGAGGTCAGCCTGGTCTACAGAGTGAGTTCCAGGACAGCCAAAGATACACAGAGAAAGCCTATTTCAGAAAACAAAACAAAAAAAAGATTTATTTTATTATTTCTAAGTAAATGTGTGTGTATGTGTGTGTGCACGTACATAGTCATGTGGGTATATATGCCTCAGCGGCCAGACGAGGGCACCAGATCTCCTGCAGCTGGAGTAACAGGCAGTTTTGAGCCATCTAATATGGACGCTGGGAAGCAAACTCAGGTCCTCTAAAGAGCGAGTGTCCTTTCCTGTTTTCACCCCAACGCCACTTCATAAGTTGAACAACATCTGTAACTGCAGCTTGGCGCCTGACTTCATCACTCTCTGGAAACTTCCATGTATGATCATCTCCTCATTCATTCCTGCCCACAGGAGTTCTCAAGCACCTGGCCCGTGCCATGCTGTCGTCAGCCTTGGGGTAGAGCAGACAGTTTACAGGTGCTGTTTTCCTTAGCAGCACACCATCTAGTAGGTGACTGAGAGAAATTAATTAGCAAAATATAATGAGTAAGCAATTATATATAATAAAGTATTGTGCAGTGACATAAGGAAAGGCAAAGTTGGGGGGAAAGAAAGTGACAGAGGGTTGGTATTTAAGGGGTGTGATCAGAGATTCCCTCTTTGGAGATGTGACACCCTAGAGGCACTTAAGATGTGAGCTGTTTGGGTGTATGGTACATGGGTGTAGGCTGACTTTTCTGTCCCTTCAGCCAGTTCCCAAATAGCTACAGAGAGACTTATTATTAATTATAAATGCTTGGCTGATTGCTTAGGCTTGTTACTAACTAGATCTTACATTTTAAACTAACCCGTTTCTATTGCTTCACTCGCTTCCCTGAGGCTCATTGCTCGTTACCTCATTTTGTACACATCCTGCTCCCTCTGCGTCTGGCTGGTGACTCCTGAGACTCCACCCTTCTTCTTTCCATAGTCCTCCTAGTGTGGCTCTCCAACCCAATCTCTTCCTGCCAAGCTATAGGCCAGTCAGCTCTTAACCAATGAGAGTTATGTGTATTTACAGTGTACAAAGATTATTCCACAGCGCACAGGGACCTAGGAACATTCTAAACCTAGGAACAAAAAAGGGTAAAAGCCGCAAGGCAGAATTCTTTAAAAATGTTTATTTAGCTGGGCGGTGGTGGCACACACCTTTAATCCTAGCACTTGGAAAGCAGAAGCAGGTGGATCTCTGTAATTTCGAGTCCAACCTGGTCTGCAGAGTGAGTTCCAGGACAGCCAGGGCTACATGCAGGCAAAACACTCATACACATAAAATAAACAAAAGTACAAAATATTTTAAAATGGAAAAGTGCTCTTGAGTTACCAATGAATGACTTCCCAAGTCCTCAACCTCTCCAAACACTGTGGAGGAAGTGAGAGGAACTTTCATTTGGCTAGGAAACATTTGCACAGCCCCTACAAGGTGCTTAGGCTAAGGAAGCATATAAACACAACCAAATCATAGCTCCAGCATTTCAGAGCTCAGGGTCTCCAGGCATGTGTGGAACCCTAGCAGATGATGACGATTCTGCTTCAGCATTCAGCAGAGGCACAGAGAGGCCTCTTCTTTCCCATATTTTGCTCCTTTTGGCCTTGGCCTTATTTGAAGTTTTCCTCATCTTGTCAGTCTAACCACACAAGGCCCGGCTCATGGGATCCAGCTCAGATATTCCAGAAGGGCTTGGTTGCAGTCTTCCACAGTTATGCTTTCTCTCTCCCTCAAAGCCCCCAGCACCCACTTCCTGTCCATCCATCACGGCGGTCAGCTGTGAGCCTCCACCTTGCTGCCCCCTTTCCCACCAAGCTCTGGCCTTCACAGGAGACTTCCAAGCACACCTCATTATCTTTGTACAACATTCGATGTCTGGTTATTTGTTGATACTGTCAGCATGTCCTTAAACAGGAAGAGTGGCATGCTGCAGTTAGTGGCTGAGGAAGACCAGCACCAAGAGGAGATGGCCTCAGGGTTGAGCCTAACCTCATCCACCAGGTGGCTGAAGAGGAGTACCATTCTGGGAAGGACCCAGTGGTAACTGATGCCCTCACCCTCTAAAGCTCAGGGGTCTTTATGCTAACCTCCAGCTTTCCGAGGGCTGGCACCATGAAGTATCAATGTGGGCGGTGGTTTGGATTTTTGGTTCTTAAAAAACTTTATTCCTAATGAGGGAAATGAAACTAGCAAAGAGTCTCCTGCAGCAGCCAGCTGACGTGAGGCAGGAGGACAATTCCCAGTTAAGGCCTCAAAGGAAATCCCCTCCCTGTCATGTGCGGGGGCCCGGAGAAGTACAGCATGCACCAGGCATGTCATGGCCAGGCCAGATGCCAAGCCGAAAGGCCAGGATAGGTCGCCCTGGTCTGTGGTGAGGGGATGAGAACCCAAGGCAGATAGAAATGCCAGAGGTGAAGCAAACGGACAATCTCTGGGCTTAAGGTGACCTTCCAGGCCTAGTTCTTGCCACTCTGTGGCTGGGTACACTCACTGACTCCTCTTCCCCATGGACCCCTCTGCAGGAGGAGGAAGTTGGCCTGCTTTGTCCCACCTGCTCCTATCCAGATGTCTGTGGCTTTTCAGTCTCCACTATAGGCATCTCCTGACCCTGGACCTGAAGAGTATCTGGTTGTCCTCAAACAAAGCAAGTTCCTTTTGATATCTTTGGGAGACTGAGTGGCCCACAAGTGACAAGCTATTAGGAAGCTTAGTTTAAGAAATAGAAATAGGAGCTAGAGAGATGACTCAGAGGTTAAGAGCACTGGCTACTATTCCAGAGGTCTTGAGTTCAATTCCCAGCAACCACATGGTTACTCACAACCATCTATAATGAAATTTAGTGCCCTCTTCTGGCATGTAATCATACATGCTGGCAGAATACTATATATATAAAAAATAATAAATCTTTTTAAAAATATAAATAGATTAAAGGTAGCATACAACTTTAATCCCAGCATTTGAGAGACAGAGGCAGGTGGATCTTATTGAGTTTGAGGCCAGCCTGGTTTACAGAGTGAATTTCAAGATAGTCAGGGTTATGTAGAAATTTACAAAAAAATAAATACATAAAGGAAAAAAAGCTGGCCAGTGGTGGCACACGCCTTTAATCCCAACACTATGGAGGCAAAGATAGACAGATCTCTGAGTCTAAGGCCAGCCTGGACTACTATAGAGTGAGTTCCAGGACAGCCAGGGCTACACAGAGAGAAACACTGTCTGGAAAAAAAACACAAAACAAAACAAAAAATAAAACAGAACAAACAAAAAAACAAAACCAGAAACAGAAACAAAACAAAAAGGGTACTTGTTTTGTTATTTTTCTACTGTTGTAACCAAATACCATGGCCAAGGAGGCATTTAATCGGGCGTATGGTTTCAGAGGGTTAGAGTCTATGATGGCAGAGCAAAGCCATGATTGCAGGAACACCTCTGAGTATGGCTTGAGATGGTGGAAGCCTCAAAGTCTGCAGCTAGTAACATACTTTCTCCAGCAAAGCCATGCCTCCTAAACCTTTACAAACAACCACCAACTGGGGACCAAGTATTATGCAAGACCCTTCCTGGGGAGATGTAACACACACATCTACTCACCCCAGAAAGGGAGCCCATGACAAACCAGAGTATGGATACCATCAAAGCCCAAGTTGGTGAACTGTGAGTTGTGTTCAGGTTACGTCTTAGTTGCTGTTCTATTGCTGTGAAAGAGACACTATGACCACGGTAACTCTTACAAAATAAAGCATTTAATTGGGGATTGCTTATAATTTTAGAGGGTGGTCTGTTATCATCATAACAGGAAGCCTGGTAAACTGGAGAAGTAGGTGAGAGCCTCATCCTGATCTGAAGGTAGGCTGGCAGGCAGAGAGACTCTGGGCCTGGCCTAGCCTGGTGTAGGTTTTTAAAACCTCAAAGCCCACCCCCAATAACTCACTTCTTCCAATAAGACCACACCTACTCCAACAAGGCCACAACTCCTAAACTTTTTAATCCTTCTCAGATAGTTCCGCATCCTGGTGATTAAGCATTCAAATATATGAGCCTATAGGTGTCATTTCCACTCAAACTACTATAAACTGCTTCAGGAATACAGGTGAGGGGTTACTTACAGGAACAGAAATGACTCAAAGACAGCTGCATGACCAAAGATCGCCTCAGAACAGATAGTGGCTCACAAAAGCTGGGAGCCTGGAGCACACTGCACAGGTGGGAGAGTGTCCCTTCCAGGTGCCTCAGTTGATCTAAAGCTCTTCCAGGAAGCTCAGCTGGTTTCTGCTTCTCTCAGGCAGGGGGCCTAGTCTGAGAGTCCTCTTTGCAGCTTGGCTTCTCTGAGAGTGACCCTTAGGAGTCTTTATTGCTTACTCTGGAAGGGAGGGGCCTAGTGAATCTGGTCAGTTTGGGGGACTTCCTGAAGTTGTTTTGAGTTGTTTACTTTCTGGCTTAAGGAGCTTCCTTAATATTTCAGTCTCAAAGGAAACTGTTGGTGTACAAAATCAAGTATTCAAAAGTCAGAGCCCTTGGGGGCCACAAGCGTCTAAACACAAGACTCTAACACAACTCTCAGAAGTCAGTGACCAGGGAATCACAGAAAAGATAGATTCATTTAGTGCCCATTTCTCTCTCTTCTTTCCTTCCCCCCTTTCTTCTTTAAATAAATGTTTACTGAGCCTCCTTATGTACACTGGGCAGTATGGTTTTTGAATAGCACATGGTTGCTGCCCTTAAAAGTTGACAGTGTAACTAGGAAACAAGATGTAATTTCAAAAAGAGGAATCACAGCATAAGCCCTGTCATGAAGTGGGGGGAATTGTACACAATGTGTGCAGAGGAGGCCTCTGAGGTGGGAAAAGCTTCCTGGGGAATGGGGAGCCCCACCCATGCTTTGAGGATGGAAAGGGCTGGGAAAGGAAGGGAGGAGATCATTCCTGCGAAGGAGGTCTCAGCAGAGGGAGAATGGAGTGTGTTTGAGGAACTTCCAGGCAACCAAGACTAAAATGAGACCCTGTCTTTGCCTTTAATCCCAGCACTGGAGGCAGAGACAGGTGGATCTCTGTGAGTTTGAGGCCAGCCTGGTCTACAAAGCAAGTTTCAGGACAGCCAAGGCTATATTACAGAGAAACCCTATCTCAAAAAAACCAGAGAGAGAGAGAGAGAGAGAGAGAGAGAGAGAGAGAGAGAGAGAGAGAGAGAGAGAGAGAGAGAGAGAGAG
>JAQHUG010000063.1:3935842-3948907 GCA_028555095.1 Dicrostonyx torquatus
AGAAAATGGGTTGAGCAACCCATGTAGCGCAAGCCAGTAAGCGGGACTCCTCCATGGCATCTGCTTGAATTCCTACTTCCAGGTTCCTGCCTTGAGTTCCTGCCATGACTTCCCTCAGCTGTAAGCTGAAATTAAACCCCTTCCTCCCCGAGCTGCTAATTTGACTGTGGAGCTTATCACAGAAATATTGAGTTTGTTAGTTAGAAGCCTAGCCAGGACAGAAATGCTACCTTTTCTCAAAAGGGTGGCCAACTACAAAATTTGGATTAAAACTTATTTGCTAGAGGGGTCCGCTTCAACTCTTTACCTGCTCGACCAGCCCATGTCCCAGAGACCAGCATGATGGACAGGTATGAAGTCGCTATCCTTCCCTAGATGTGTTGAGCATAGGTTGGCTGACAACTCATGAGGTATTGTCAGGATGCTGCCTTTTGGACATTCTTTTAAAACCTAATCCAGTTTAGATTTGAACACTGCTGGTCTCATTTTATTGGAGAAGAAACTTTTTGAATTAGAATTATTGAATTATAAAGAATGCATACATACATTGAAGACCTATGATTCATTGTATAAAAGTTGTCTTCCAGAAAAAAAGTGTATTTTTAATCTCTTTTCTTCATTTTTTAATTTTGAAAAATTTCAAGTCATAGAAAAGTTAAATGAAAGTATAATGATTCTTAAAAAGCACAATGTTAAAATGACCAATTGGTTGACTAATTTAGGTAGTATTTTCCATTTATCCTGACTAAGCCATTGAATGTAGGATTTATATATGTGTGTGTATGTATATATGTATACACACATACATGCATACACACACATATATAATTGATGGTTGGTAATATTATCTTTGTTTGTTTTTTGAGGGGGAGACTCAGTCTGTTCCCCAGGATGCCTGGGATTCATGGCAGTCCTCTTGTCTTGGCCTTGTGGGGTTATAGATGTGAATTCCTACACTGGGAAAGTCTTTCACTTGGTAGGGAAGTACAGCCTGGATCCGTGGGTTTTTGGCTGGCTTCGGGGCATACACTCTCTCCTGGGGGCTGTGAGGGCAGAGCGCTGTGCTTCAGTGTATCACCCCTGGAGCTCAGAGCTCACCGTGGGAGCCCTGAGGTTTGAACTTTGCTGAGGGTTGGAGTCCCGCTAGTCTTGTAAACCTGCTTGCCTGGAGCTTTCCATGGCACTTCCTGGTACCCAGGGCTGTTGGAAGTAGTCACAGCGGAGAAGCTAATGTTCTTTATTCTGTGGTCTCTGACCAGCTGCCCTCCCCTTTCTTCCAAGATCCCAGGTGGCAGTTGCTCTTTCCTCTTCCACAAAGGCAGACCCTTCCCCCAGAGCCCCCTCTCTGGCATGTAGTCACATCCTCTATGTATTCATGGTGTCACCTTCCTGCGCTGACACTGCACGCCTGTTTCTGATGATCCTCATGCCTGAATCCATACATACTGTCTCTAATGCCAAACACCTCTGACAGCGCCTGCTTTCTTCTTCACACAGCCCCTTTCTTTAAGGCTTGTTTCGCTTCTCTGATTATTTGAGGAGAAAGTTCTTAATTATGTGGTACTGCATGCATGACACTTGCTAATAGCTCCTTCAGCAAAGACACTGCCGTCCCTTGCCTGGCAGCCACGGTATGGGAATCACAGCTGGAGGGGCGGAGAGGTGAAGAAGGCAGCCTGTGTGCGGGAGAGGGTGGCTGGGGTTTTCCAGTGAGACCTGAAAGCTGCACTGATTTTCTTGACCACTGCAGTGTAGTGTGTCCAAGGAACTTTCTGCAGATCTGTGGTCCAGAAGAGGGTTTCCAACCTGAAAGTTACTGCTTTGAGAGCATGTTACTCTTTCTCGATAATTCCATGCCTCTGCTTCATTTCAGTCCCGGGGCTTGCACCTGGGCCCCAACACAAACTACTCTGGTGCACTCAACTGCTGAACTACATCCTGGCCCACAAACACCAGCCCTATTTGTTTTTCATTTTGAGAGTCAAAAAGGTGACCTGACTAGCCTCAAAGTGGTGATCCTTCTGCCTTAGCAGGAACCATACCTCTGGTTCTGTATTTTTATCGAACACTGCTTCAAAATCATTTTCTTTCTTTTTTAAGATTTTTGTATGTATGTATATATATATTTCTTTATTATGTATGCAGTGTTCTACCTACATGTATGTCTGCAGGCCAGAAGAGGGCATCAGATCTCATCACAGATGTTTGTGAGCAACCATGTGATTGCTGGGAATTGAACATGTGGTTGCTGGAAATTGAACTCAGGAGACGAGCATGAGCTGCCTCTCCAGCCCCTCAAGGTCAATTTCATTTGCATCATTAGATCAGAAAGGAAACAGAGGTCACCTGGACTATTTAAAATAGGTGATGTCCTGCAGGAGACTGGTAGAAAATGATGGAAGAGGCTAAGAGCCAAACAACTAATAGCCTCTTGCTGTGTAGGAATCTGTGCCCTTGGTAGGAGGGAGGAAGGAGGGAAAGAGACTGGAGTCACCAGGAAAATCTCAAGGGAGAGGGAAAGGAGAGATATTTTGGATCCTCCATTCTCCACTCTAACTTCCCAGCAGCGCTCCTGAGAGCCGAACATGCTGTGGACCAGCTGCCACAGGCTTGCAGAGCCTTCCGTGCCTGCCTGAGTGAGCAGAGCAAGGCAGGATGAGGGCATCACTCTGAAGATAGATAATTCCTTACCAGCGCAGTCATCTGCCCCTGGGCCACCCTATTCTTTTCTTTAAAACCAAACAAATAAAATAAACATTTATTTTTAGTTATGTGTATGTGTGGGTACGAGCACATACGTGTGTGTAGGGGTGATGTCCTTTGAGGCCAGAGATGTTGGATCTCTGAGAGCTGGAGCTGCAGGAGGTTGGGAGCACATGATATGGGTACTGGGAATCAAATCCTCTGCCAAAGCAGTAAACACGATTAACTGTTGAGCCATCTTCCCAGCCCCTTGTCTTATTCTTGCTTCTTAATACAGACTTTTAAAGACAGCCCTTCAAGTAGATTAATGAATTGGCATAGCCAAGCAGTCTCCCCTGTAGCCATGTTATTCACTGTATTTTTTCCTGTACTATCCTAGAGATGATTCCTAAGAACAACAGCCACACAAGCTGTTCAGTGCTATTTGGAATTCATAAATAATAATTAGGTTGTCAGCAGCTTCCACTGTTGATGAAGCACTTATAGCATAAGTGCATCCTGTGTGGCTCTTATAAAGTCTGCGAGGGGTTATTAGTGCGCCTGTTTTACGGGAGGATTATCCAAGACTTGGAGACTCTATAAAAGTTATGGAGAATGGAGGCAGAATTTAAACTCTGGACTGTCCAGGTTCCAAACTCTATAATCTCATGACAATTCTGTCACTTAATGCCAGATGTTGCCCTGTGGGCCTGGCATTTTTTTTTTTTTTGTTTCTGGGCTAGTTGGCTGAGTTTAGGAGGAGAGAATACCTTTAAATTTTGCGAACATTTTGGTATTTCACAAACTAAAATTACCCTGGGTGTAGTGACCCGTGCTTATCTAGCATGCCAGTCTAAGGTGTTGTGAACCCCTAGAGAGCTGCCCTCCTGCCCTTCACACACCAGAGTTTAGCTTGTCAGTATTCAGTGTACAGCTGCGTGTAGCAGCCCACGCATGACAGGAAGTGGAGAAAAGACTTTACTGTGCTGACAATTCCCATTTCCCCATCTCTCCTCCCAGAGCTTCAGGACATTCAGTGAGATGAGAACGTGAGTGAACGATTTTTATCGTCCTTGGCATTTATGAATCTGGCAGCCTTACCTCAGGATGGGCGGGGATCCCAAAGTTTCAGGGGTAAGCACCACCCTGTGTGGGTGGGTGGGAGGGTGCCGGAGGACACTGAGGACGGGAGTCCAGATGGCTCTGCACATATGCCATCTGTGTCCTGTGCTGGCCATGGGGTGCAGGGGAAGAGGGCCTTGGAAGGGATTCCCAGAGGCTCACGAGGATTGAATCCCGGGTTGTTTCTGTGGCATAGAGAACTGGTCTGGCCTCCAGTGAGAGCTGGAGCTGATTTGAGTGGTTTCACTTGGTTTTTTTGATAGTCTGTTTTCAACAGGGAACATTCAAATCTGACTAAGATGTTAAATCATCCTTTGGGAAGAGTAGACATACTAGAAGAAAGGCAAGGAGGGGACCTAAGGTGGTCCGCTTGTGCCAGCAGAAAGGTCTGTGAGTGTCTGGAAGCGGGGAGGTTCATGTTAAGCAGTGTGCTGCTGCTGACCCAGGGAGAGACGGAAGAGCTTCTCTCTCTCTGGTCCTTCTTGCAGGTATCCAGGCAAGAATGGGGCAGATGGGATGCTGGACCAGGCTCTTGCTGTTGATGTGGGTAGAGGAGGGCGAGGATGCCATTGGGCTCTCAGATCACACACTTGGAGGGTTGTCCGTGAAATTCCATCTAGGGGAAAAAGCTCCCTGGTTACCCACCCTGGAGTTCAGAAGGGGGACCTGGGCTGCTCTCGCCCCTTGATACTCAGATTTGGAACCCTGGATAGACCAGCATTACCCTTGGACCTTTGCTGCCCTGAAGTTTGTGAAGATGGTGCTGTTACCTCTTCATTGGAGACTCTGTTGATAGATGTATCATTTCAAGCCATCTATCCCCGCTGTTCTTTCTGCACTGGCCAGACAGGAGGACCATAACCACACCAGAATTTTTAATCTACCCAAGGATTGCTTTTTCATTTTCTCAAGTTATTTTTCCTTATCTAGGTGAAAATATGAACATCTTTATGGATAGGCTATATTTAAATGCGCTAACCAATGTGACAGACTTAGTTCTGAAAGCCTTCTTTTTTTTTTCTTTTTCTTTCTGCTTTTTTTTGGTTGTAGTTTGTTTGTTGTTGTTCTCCAAGGCACAATTTCTCTGTGTAGCCCTGGCTGTCCTGGAACTCGTTCTGTAGACCAGAGTGGCCTCAACTCAGAGATCTGCCTGCCTCTGCCTCCTGAGTGATGGGATTGAAGGCGGGCACCACCACTACTAGGCTCCAAAGCCTTCTTTCAGCAAAGCAATTGATCTGTTGAAGTCCAGAGGCTACAGTCAGTGATTCTATCCTAGTTTATCCTTCGTTTGCCCATGCGCCCATGCACTCATGCACTCATTCATTCATTCATGGCATAGATCTCGAGCTCATGTCTGCATCAGGCAGAGATGAGCTTCAGAGAGAGAAAACTGCAGACTGGCAAAGCACAGAAAACTCTCAGTGACCACAGGCCTGGTACTCAACCAAGGCCTTTGTATCTCCTGTCCCATCCCTTTGGGGTTCAGAGGTCAGCCACCTGCCAATTGAATGGCATAGACAAAATGAAACGAGCTCTTGCCGGTGGTCAGCGAAAGGTTGAATGTGTTGGCTGAGCTGAGAAACTTGAATAATTTGTGGTTTTCCACCTCCTTGTAGTTGTGGACCTCCAAGAGATACGTGCAGAAGCTAGCTGATTCCTTCTGCCTGTGCTGAGCTCGTGGCTAACCTGTCTTACTCAGTTTGCCCTGGTCTTCTGTCCACAGTGCTGCTCTTGAGATGGAGTTCCTGCCCCTTTGGCTCTGCCTGGGTTTTCACTTCTTGGTTGTGGAATGGAGGAACGGAAGTGGGACAGCCGCTGCAGCTTCCCAAGGAGGCTGCAAGGTGGTGAGTTTCCCCTTGGATTCTGCTCTCTTTTTGGCCCCTGTTCTCATGAGGCTTGCTTAGTCTGCTTAGAAAGCTGATGCCTTGTCAATCAAAGGGCAGGGAGTGAATGAGTCTGACTCAGTGTGTACCTGCCTAGCAGCGTACCTGCCCAGTGCAGTGTGTTTCCTGCTCCTTAGCAGTAGATTTCAGGATGGCACTTGGGAAGAACCCGGAAGTTCCCACCCCACCTTTTCATGTGTACTGACAGCAGGAGGCCCCACAAACAGGCCTATATCAGCCACCAGGAGCAGAACACCTGGCTAATGAGCTCCACTAATGTTACCAGAGTCCCTGAGGGAGACACACCAGCACTGGAGAAGTCCTGCCTGGGAGTTCATGTGTGAGCCAACACAAGCGCTTCAGCGACCCCGCAGAGAGCACACTGCCCAAACCGTATTGCAGAGCCATGTTCACATTGGTTGTGAGCTTTGCTTAAGCTTCTGAAAGTCCAGAGGCAGGTTGTCCTGAGCCTTCACAGTTGTCCTTTGAAGAATCCCTACCTGCACATAAGATAGATTTAGGTCATCACTGAGCTCAGTTCCAGAAATTTGCCGTAACTGAAGGACGTCAAGGGTCTGCGTGAGAAACTCATGCCTACTCAGTATTCCTCAAGCCCAAGAACTGGAAAGACGATCTGGAAGCCAGGGTTAATACCTACATTCAAGATTTTTTTTTCCAGTATTATTTGGTGCCAGGGAAAGATAGTATTCTTGAAGCTGATTAATCTCAAATATCGTGGCTAAGCTGCTTGTGGCAGCCTGTAGCCAATGTGCTTGAGGACACCCCAGTGTAGTGCAGGGGTCACCAGCCAGACTGGCCAGGCTTAAACCCTATTGCCCCACCACGGCTTAGCTGATGGTCCTGAAGTCACTTTATGTCAGTTCCTTCATCTATAACATAGAAACAATAAGAATAATGATATCTGCTGGCCATGGTGGGACACACCTGTCAAGCCAGTACTCAGGAGATGGAGGCAGGAGAGTCAAGAGTTCAAGGCCAGTCTCAGTTACATTTCAAGTTCAAGACCAGTGTGGGCGATGTGAGACCCCATCAACAATGATAACAATGGTAATAACTAATCATTTCTAATAGTGATATCATGACACCGGGCTCTTTTGATGATTGCATGAATTTACAGCATTCACAATGATGTCTGATATGTAGTGAGTGCCATGTATTTTACCAGTTATCATTATTATGTTATTATCAGCGTCAGCCCAGCTATGTGACTGCTGCCATTCCCTTCCAAAGGCAACGAGTGACTTCACATCACAATAGCTATTTGGGGGTGACCAGGAAAAGGAAGAGAAGGAAATAGAGCATGAGATCACCAGCCACTTTTTAGGGCTCAGTCTGGTGGGGAGCTGTAGAGCTTGAACGTCTGAAAACTCTGATACTACTCTCTATTAATCAGCCATCCAGACTTACCATAAAATGGCCATGGGAAAGCTTCCTGTGTGCTCCGGTAACCACATGGTCCTTTGCAACACTTTGGTGGCTCTGTGGGAATTACAAAGATCTGAACCCCCTTGGACTACAGCAACTGTGGAGGAACAGGGTCCATCACAGGCTGAGGAAAGCCACTAAGCACAGTGGTCTCCAGGGAGGCCTTGGGAAAATACAGAGATGACATCGGTCCCAGTGCAGAGATTCAATCTGTAAAATTGTCAGATCTCCACACAGTAATACAATCCCAAGGTAAATGCAGTAGGCTTTGGGAGGGGGGCACGGAGGTAGGAAGGAACCTGGCAAATTCATTCTAAAGTCTATCCTGAAATTAAAAAACAACAACTCAAGTGTTCAACAATGAGCAGCTTAATTAATTAGCAGACACTGGTAATTACAGCTGATATGCCAACACTTATTAGCCATAATAAGTGTGATTTACATAAGCAATCACACTCAATCCTTGGGGGGCAAAAAAAAATCTATGAGTGAATTACAAGTATAATGGTTGGTGACTTTTATCTGAGGGAGAAGCTAAGATTATATGATTTTCTTTTTTTCTTCTTTTGATACCGGGTCTCTCAATATAGTCCTGGCTGTCCTGGAACTCTCTGTATAGACCAGGATGGCCTCAAACTCACAGAGATCCATCTGCCTCTGCCTCCTGGGTTCTGGGTACTGTCACCATGTGCAGTTGCTTTTTATTTATTTACTGTATTTTAATATAGCATCAATTTTTTAGTTATTATGTTTTATTTTAACAATCTATTAAAGAATTTGAGACTGTAAGAGATTAGCTCCTTGCTCAGGGTCAAATTAACAGAAACTTGAAGCCGGGTGGTGGTGGCGCATGCCTTTAATCCCAGCACTCAGGAGGCAGAGGCAGGCGGATCTCTGTGAGTTCGAGGCCAGCCTGGTCTACAAGAGCTAGTTCCAGGACAGGCTCCAAAGCTACAGAGAAACCCTGTCTCGAAAAACAAAAAAACAAAACAAAGCAAAAAAAAAATTCAAACTTGAGTCCTGGCTCCAAACCTGGGTGACACTGCTCTTCTTAACAATTATTTTTTTTCCTGGATACCTAACTAACAATTGCTAATTGTTTTTGCAAGCTCCATATGTGTGCCTAAATTCTGTGTGTTTTTGGACCTAGGTGGATGGAGTTGCTGATTGCCGGGGGCAGAACCTTGCTTCGGTACCCAGAAGCCTCCCATTACATTCCTGGACACTCATTCTGGATGCCAACCCTCTCAAGGTCCTGTGGAATCATTCCCTCCAGGCCTACCCACACCTGGAGAACCTCAGCCTGCACAGCTGTCACCTGGACCGTATTGGCCACTACGCCTTCCAAGGGCAAGGCCACTTACGCAGCCTGGGCCTGGCAGACAACCACCTCTCCGAGAACTACAAGGAGACGGCGGCAGCTCTCCACACCCTGCTAGGTCTTCGGAGCCTGGACTTGTCTGGAAACTCCCTGACCGAAGACATGGCAGCCCTCATGCTCCAGAACCTCTCCTCTCTGGAGGCTGTGTCCCTGGCAAGAAATACCCTCATGAGGCTGGACGACTCTGTCTTCGAGGGCCTGGAGCACCTCAGGGAACTGGATTTGCAGAGAAACTATATCTTTGAGATTGAGGGTGGTGCTTTTGATGGCCTGACTGAGCTGAGGCACCTCAACCTTGCCTACAACAACCTCCCTTGCATCGTGGACTTCAGGCTCACACAGTTGCAGTTCCTCAATGTCAGTTATAACATCCTGGAGTGGTTCCTGGCAGCCAGGGAGGAGGTGACCTTTGAACTGGAGACGCTGGACCTGTCTCACAATCAGTTGCTCTTTTTCCCCCTCCTGCCCCAGTGCAGCAAGCTGCACACCCTCCTGCTGCGGGACAACAACATGGGTTTCTACAGGGACCTGTATAACACCTCCTCGCCGCAGGAAATGGTAGCCCAGTTCCTTCTTGTGGATGGCAACGTGACTAATATCACCACTGTCAATCTCTGGGAAGAGTTTGCCTCCAGCGACCTGTCAGCCCTTCGCTTCCTGGACATGAGCCAAAACCAGTTCTGGCACCTGCCAGATGGTTTCCTAAAGAAAACACCATCCCTTTCCCACCTGAATCTCAACCAAAACTGCCTGAAGATGCTCCACATTAGGGAGCATGAGCCCCCAGGAGCCCTCACTGAGTTAGACGTGAGCCACAACCAGCTGGCAGAGCTGCGCCTGGCTCCAGGGCTCACTGATGGCCTCAAGAACCTCCAGGTGTTCAACCTGAGCTCCAACCAGCTCCTGGGAGTTCCCGCTGGCCTGTTCGACAGTGCCAGCAACATCACTACAATTGACATGAGCCACAACCAGATCTCACTCTGTTCCCAGATGGTGCCCTTAGACTGGACGGGACCCTCCAGTTGTGTGGACTTCAGAAACATGGCCTCTCTGAGGAGCCTCTCTCTGGAGGGCTGTGGGCTGAAGGCATTACAAGACCGCCCATTCCAGGGTACCTCTCTCACTCATTTAGACTTGTCCAGCAACTGGGGGATTCTGAATGGGAGCATCAGTCCTCTCTGGGCTGTGGCCCCTACGTTACAGGTCCTGGCTCTCAGGAATGTGGGCCTCAGTTCTGGCGCTACAGAGATGGACTTCTCTGGGTTTGGGAATCTGAGGGAGCTGGATCTTTCGGGAAATTCCTTGACTAGCTTCCCAAAGTTCAGTGGCAACTTGGCCTTGCAGACTCTTGACCTCCGCAGAAACTTCCTCACAGCCCTTCCTCAGAGGGCTGTGTCTGAGCAGCCACTGAGGAGTCTGCAGGCCATCTACCTCAGCCAGAACCCTTATGACTGCTGTGGGGTGGAAGGATGGGGGGCTCTACAGCACTTCAAGACTGTTGTAGACTTGGCCATGGTCACTTGTAACCTCTCTTCTAAGATCATTCGTGTGGTCGAGCTGCCCGAAGGCATGCCTCGGGACTGTAAGTGGGGGCAGGTGGACACTGGCCTGTTCTACCTCGTCCTCATTTTGCCTAGCTGCCTCACCCTGCTGGTGGCCTGCACCGTCATCTTCCTCACTTTTAAGAAGCCTTTGCTTCAGGTCATCAAGAGCCGGTGTCACTGGTCCTCCATATACTGACCTATGTGCCAAGGTTAGAAATTTGATTAGTGCACATAGGGATGGTTTTCTCTGATGGGTCTCCACATCTGTCGACGCTGGGTGTGACCCATGGAAGGTTAAAAAATTTCCATCCATAGTCCCCTTAATTTCTCCTCCCACCCTTGTGGTTTATTCTCATCATCCTGGTGGATATTTATTAAGTGGCATTCTGTTAAAATAAAAGGCGTGGCTCATAAATTTTTTTAAATCAAATGCATCTTGTGTAATATCCTTTAACGGTTTCCTTTGGGTTATTTTTCAATGATCTTCTTTGGTGACATCTATGGAGGCAAAGGGTGTCAGTCTGATGCTACTTGACAGCACAAACATCCCACTGCATGCCCAGGAGGGTGAGAGCCAGCATTCTAAAGATTTGCCCAGGACAAGAATCCCAAGGATTCTGCTGGAGGGTGTGGCACCAGATGTGAACTTCCCACTCTGGCAATGGCTGAGAAAGAGGCGGTTGCAGGACCCTTTCCAAGGGCACTGGGTTCACATGTGGAGTCTCTAGCTGGCAGCCATGATGCTTCCATGGACAAGCTAAGAGAATGGTAACTCAGCCTGAGTTCTGCCTGTCTGTGAACCAGAGGCTATGCTTGCTCTGAGGGAAAGCAGAGGAAATGCAGAAAGGAAGGAAGCCACATCCTGCCACCTGTGGACCTTCCTACTTCACATCCATCACATTAGTAACAGTCAGCACTGGCTTCCTGAAAAAGCAGAATATTCCTGTGCTCCATCCTGGGAACAACACAAAGTCGCCATCCCTATCCTTTTGGTAGGTGCAAATTTACACAGCTGTTGCTGCTCATCTCCACTTTCTAAGTCATGAAAGAACTATACGAAGTGGCAAGTGCAACTGAGGGACAGAAACTGATTTCTGTTACTGCGCAGACTGATGTCAATGGAACTGTTAATCAGAAAATCGATGGTCTTAACTTGGCAAAGCAAGAGTCTTCCTTGCTTTGTACGCAGCTGTCCCAGTAAGTCACCATATTCTGTGGCATCAGTGGCAACCCTTAGGTGACATTAGATGTTGCCCTTACAGTCAACCACATTTTCTGTCAGTGGCTTGACACATCCTGCGTAACCTTTGCCTAATGCTTCCTGTGTTCCTGACACAGCCTGGAAGCCTCTGCCCTGTTCCCTGCCAGGCAAGCTTTCTCAGTCTCTGCTCACAAAGCCAGGCATTCACAATCTCCCCATTAATAAGACCCATTTTCCAGAGTGATGGCTAACTGCTTAGACAAAGGAACTTAGCTGGGTGGCAGTGGTGGTACAAGCCTTTAATTCTTGTACTCAGGAGACAGAGGCAGATGGATCTCTGAGTTTGAGGCCAGCCTGATCTACAGAATAAGTTCCAGGACAGCCGGGCCTACACAGAAAAGCCCTGTCTCAAAAACAACAACAAAGGAACTTATCCATGACTAGTCTTGGGTTAGTATGCCAGTCTTGTGTTGGCTGGTGCTTTTAGTTTCTCACAACAAAAGATCGATTCTGCCTAATTAAAGCATCATGGGAATTTAAGCAAGAGGATCCTGGGACGTTCTGAACTCTCTGGGCAGGCTGAGGATCCACCTTGGAAAGTGGATGGGAACAGAAAATGGCACTGTTAGGACCACAGTCTAAACCATGCTGGAAACAATGGTTTTGAGAATGGGACTGCAGCCAGCCCTTCATCCTGGATCTACAGTCGCACTGCTGCCAGGGCTACAGAGCCATTGTCATTGCCACAGCTACGGGTCCCTGTGTTCTCCTGTACCACCAGCTGATGCACAGCCTGGAGTGAGAGCATGGCTAACTGACCCTAGGTCCTGTGACCCTGCCCTGCTGCCAACAGGATGAGCCCTGAACTGAGCAGCTGATGTGCTTCTAGGTGAGGTGTTTTGCAGAAAAGGGGGGGGCTGTGTTTCTTGTAGATGCTCATATGCTCATATCGGACAGAGTCTCCAAATATGGGAATGAATAAAGATGCCAAAAAGACCAAAGAGTAACCAAAAAAGCATCATGGTTTTTTTTTAGGCAATTGTGCATATTTTAGAAGACTTCTAGAAACAGGTTCTTGGCACAAATTTTTAGGCGATCATGCACATTTTAGAAGACTTCTAGAAACAGATTGACTCAAACGATGGAAACTTCAAAAGGAATTTCAGTCTGTTGGGGAGATATTTGGGATCTATGAGGCCCTTCGAAGCTCCTCCAGTCATTGCATGTAATCATTGTTTTTAGGACCCTGCCTCACAGGACTGCAGTTTGAGAATTTAGGACAGAGCCCTACTCTGGTTGCTGTCAGTGACTTCAGAAGGCTGTGGCTGTCCTGCTAGCTTGGTTTTTCACTAGTGTCTAAAGGCTCCCTTCAAAGGGGGTGAGAAGTTTGGTTAGAACAGGTGGAGTTTTTTAAAACTTTCCTTTTATTTATTCTTTGTGGATTTCACATCATGCATCTCTATCCCATTCATTTCCCCATCCCTTCATATCTGCCCACTGCCCTTGCAACCGCCCCCAAAATAAAATAAAATTTAAGAGGGAAAAAAAGAAAAGAAAAAAATCTCTCCATGGAAGCTGTAGTATGACACAGTGAGTCACACAGTATATCCTTGTAAGTGTTCTTGCAAAGAGTCATTGGTCTGGTTCGAGGCCTCTGGTTTCTGCTACACTATTGATGCTGCTCCTCGCTGATACTCCTCTTGGACATCCTGTTGTTGCCCTGTGTCGGGGAGATTCTGCAGCTTTGGGTCTGCAGGACTGACCCCTTCAGTGCTACCACAGATTATAGATGAGGTGGATGCTGGG
>JAQHUG010000063.1:3987644-3999679 GCA_028555095.1 Dicrostonyx torquatus
AGTAGAGACAAAAGGAAATCATTATGCTATATAAAAATAAACCAAGTTTAAAAAGACAAAGGCCGCATTTTCTCTCCTATACAAAATCTAGGGTTTTTGTTATTGTTGTTGGAGACAGGGTTTCTTTATGTAGCCCTGGCTGTTCTGGAATTCGCTCTGCAGACCAGGCTGGTCTCGAACTCACAGAAATTCACATGTCTCTGCCTCTTGTGTGCTGGGATTAAAGAGGTGCACCACCACCACCTGGCCAAACTCTAGTTTTTTATATGAGTATGGATGTGTGTTGGGGTGGGGCTAGAAAGGACACTATGAAGAGGAAGGAAGGAGCTTTAAGGGGTGCAGAAGGTAATGGCACAACACGGGACATGAGAGACTTGGGAAGAAGGGGATCAACAAGAAGACAAGGGGACACAGAGTGGGGGTGGGGCAGGAACAGAGGATAATCGATGCAGCTGGGAAAATGCCAACAAAGCATGTTGTTTTGTCAAATCAATGCCCCAGACCCTGGCAAACAAAACAGAGTGAAAGAAGGGAAAAAGGAAGGAAAAGAAAAACTGGTAAGACTCAACACTCACAGGTACAGCTTTACTCAATGAATAATAGTTTTCTCGTAGAAAATAGATGCTTTCTATCACAGAGAATATTCTAGTAAGAGCAAGCACACCTGCCCATGGTGGCCTTGTTAAACAGAGATCACTGCACCTCTAAATTCCTGAGCAGGTTTCAACAGGCAGAACGTATTGCTCACTTGTGGGTGGACTTCCCACCGTGTAAATCAGCCTCTCACAGGAAGTGGTTCTGGGTTTCAGAGCAACTTTAATGCACACTTCCTGAGCGTGGAGGGCCAGAACTGCCTTCGTCCGCCGTGTTGCATACACCAGCAGCTGACAACAACTTTAATGCACACTTCCTGAGCGTGGAGGGCCTTCGTCTACCGCGTTGCATGCACCGGCAGCTGTGAGGCATTTGCAGGTGCTTTTGTCTGCCCCAGAGTTAAATGTGCAGACATAATGAACACAGGTTAACTCCAATCTTCTCAGACTATAATTATTCACTCTTTCTCAAAGATGCCTATGCCGTGTCCCTTTACCGCACCCTCCCGCTTCGCTTCCTCTAGAGTGCCACAGAAACATCTGTAGCCTTCGGGGGCCATGCACAGGCCCCTTTCTGCTGAGGGAAGTCTTCCCTGCTATTCCACCCGCAGTAATCCAGGTTCTCACCTTCTTCAGCCTTCATCGGAAATCGGGCTTGAATCTCTTTCCTGAGTGATATTTTATCAAAATATCTTTTTGCAAGTTTCTGAGTTACCTTCCCTTTGGATTGCCATCTTTAATGGAGATTCCTAACCTGTTTTTCTGTGTTTCTCATAGACCTATGCAACACATGCAAGTGTCTTGGTTTTATATGTCTGTTAGCGTTCACAGATTTTCTGGGACCGAGCTTTGTCTTCATGGAGACATGGAGCAGGAGGTCTCAGAACTCGTCAGCTGACTCCGTGTCCCAGCTGCAGGACAGCAGCTGCTCATCCTGCGGGAACTCAACTTCAACGTCATACACAAAACCAGGGTCATCCTTTCTCTTCTGATTTTTCTCAAAAAGTTCATCCATGATGCTCTTCCTTTTGGCCAGCTCCTTGTCATCTAGTTTGTTCAGGTCTTCTTCGGGGTCAATGGTTGCTTCCCGTTGAATTTGTTCCATCGTCTCTGCCAAGCTCTGCCCCTGCAAGTAACCGCGTAAAAAACTGAACAGTTTCTCCAGCTGCTTCAGGGACACCTGTTCTAGGTAACTCTTGTGCCGTGGATTATTCTTTAATTGTTCAGCAGCTCTGGTGCAGTCTAGGAGGAAGAAAAGTGTATATAGATAACACACATTCGTCACCGATACTGGAAAGACTGAGACAGACCAAAACCCTGAGATCACCAGCTCCAAGGTAGCCAGCAGCCTAAAGGGGCCTATTGAAATAAATTATTCTTTAGAACTATACTTTTACAGTAAATTGTTTTGTAGGGTATAATCATGCTGTTATATAGCAGTTTATTTATTTTTTTCTGTGATTAAAACATACCAATCTGGTGGGGGAGGAGGGAATAGAAGAGGAGAAGGGAGGGGAAACCCGTTAGAATGTAAAATAAATTAATTAATTAAAAACAAAACAAGCATTCCATCCTATAGAGAAGCTTCTTCACACAAAAACTAAACAATTTAAAATAACTCCAGGAAATCCCTAAAGTTAACCAGATTCACTGGGCCCCTTCCTTCCCTAGAATAAAGAGGGCCACTCTCAGAGGAGCCAAACTACACAAGAGACTCTGGAGACCAGCCAAACAGCCCAAAAGAAGCAAAAACCAGTGGAGCTGCCTAGAAGAGGCTCAGATCAACTGAGTCGACTAAAAAGGACACTCTCCCACCTGCTGAGCTGGCTGCAGGCTGTGCAGTATGCTCCAGGTTCCCAGTTTTGTGAGCTGTCACCCATGCTGGGGTAGATGTCGGTGATGCAGCCATCTGTGAGTGATTTCTGCTCCCGTAAGTGACCCCTCATCCATATTCCTATAAGTAACCCCACTAAAGTTCATTGGTTCACCAAGCTGAACTTCAACACTACTGTCTGAGATAAACACATGTAAATATGTAATGTCTCCCTAGGAAATGTTTGTCACAAAACAAACACATGCCTGCACTCCTAGCCTTTGGAAAAATTTGGAAAACAGAATGTTTGAGGCTAGCCTGGGCTACTTAACTAGATCCTGCCTTATAAGTGAAACCATAAACTGGGCGGTGGTGGCACACGCCTTTAATCCTAGCACTCGGGAGGCAGAGGCAGGCGGATCTTTGTGAGTTCGAGACCAGCCTGGTCTACAGAGCTAGTTCCAGCGCAGGCTCCAAAACCACAAAGAAACCCTGTCTAAAAAAAAAAAAAAAAAAAAAAAAAAGAAACCATAACTGCATGGGATGGTGGTGCATGTTTATAATTGCTTCTCATCCCAGCATCAGGGAAGTGACAAAGAGAGAGATCCTGCCTCATAAAATACCCAAAAGAGCTGGCTATTGGTGTCAATGCTTTTAATCCCACACCTTTAATTTCAGTGTATGAGTGTTTGCCTGAATGTATGTATGCACACCATGTGTGTGCAGTGCCAGGAGAGACCACAAGAGGGCAATATATCACCTGGAATTGGAGTTAGAAGATGGCTGTGAGCCACCAAGTGGATGCTAGGAACTGGACCCAGCGATAAGAGTAGCAAGTGCTTTTAATTGCTGCCCATCTCTCTAGCCCCCAAATGAAATATTTTAAATAAATAAATAAACCAACCAACCAACCTAGTTTTGGTGTAGAGAAAGACAAATGGATTTTTTCTTTTTTCTTTTTTTTCTTCTTTTTTTTACTTTCTTAACCAAAAATTGCTTTGTTGGATGTTAAAAACTGTCAACTGAAGAAACTGTTGAAGGATGAAAAATGCCATAATTTTTACTTATTTTAGAGACTGAGTCTCACTATGTAGCCTTTGTAGGCCTAGAGGTCACTTTGTAGACCAGGGTTGGCCCCCAACTCTCAGAGATCCTTTGCCTCCCGATGGCTAGGATTAAAGGCATACATGCCTGGCAAAAAAAAACAAAAAACAAAAAACCAAAAAACATAGTTTTTAAAAGGCAGCCATGTGACACTAATAAAATGCTGTCTACAAATAAAAATCATTTGGGGAGAGAGAGAGAGAAAGAAATTTAGTATTATTAAACAGTAGTATATCATTTAACTCATGTAATCATTCTAAAATGTTAAATCATCAATTCTTTGACCGTTAAAAAGTATAGATTAGGAAACTCTTAGTTAGGGCTTCTATTGCTGTGATAAAACAGCACACCCAAAAGCAAGTTGGTGGCGGGGAGGGTTTATTTGGCTTATACTTCTATGTCATATAGTATGTGATTGAAGAAAGTCGGGATAGGAACTCAAACACGGCAGGAAGCTGGGGGCAGGAGCTGGTGCAGAGGTCAGGGAGGGGTGCTGCTTATTGGCTTGATTCCCTCTGGTTTGCTCAGCCTGCTTATTCCACCGAGGACCGCCAGCCCAGGAGTTGCACCACCCACAGTGGACTGGGCTCTTCCACATCAATCAAGAAAATGCACCAAAGGTTTGTCTACAGACCTATCTGTTGGGGGCATTTTTTTCAATAGACACTCCCTCTTCCTAAATGACTCTAGCTTGTGTCAAGCTGACATAAAAACACCAGTACAGAAACTGAAGTTTATGAACAATCTAGTCCCTGATAAAGTCATGATTTAAAAGCTTAACTCTCAATCAGGAAACTCACAGGCTCGTAACTCCAGTACCAGGGATCTGATGTCCTTCCAGGCTCTGAAGACACCCACATGCAAGGCAAACACTCACATGGACACATATACATTTGAAAAAGACAAGAGGCAGGATAAAACAAGGGCACCTGAGAACTTGGAGAAGTTCCGGACTGGCATAATGCGCTGGCGGCTCTTTCCCTCGGTCTCATTGTCGTAAATTAAGACGATAGCTGGGGGCTGGAATCTAATTCCACATTTCTTGGCAACGCATTTCATTTTGACATACAATTCAGTGTAAACTGGAGGAAATCTGAGAAAAATGTGATAGCTGTAGAACACGTTTCAGAAAAAGAAAACCCGAACTGAGGTAGGTATTGAATAACTCTGCTTTCTCCTCCTCCTCAGCGGATCTGGCTGTAGTCTCAGCCCTGGAACTACACACTCAGCTAACAAAGTTCAGGACTTTGAGGGCCTCCTTGGAAGTTCAGCTGGCCAAGGCTAGCCTCGTTTGTTGGATCTCTGAGTCTCTGCTTGGTTGGGATGCAGGTCGTCCCCACATGAGCTAGGTAATGCCCTTCGGTCTGGCAACCTCAAGCAAGCCCAACACCTGACCCGCTAGCCTACAGAACCATTTTGGTTTTTCATTTAAAGGATGTCTGAATCACCCTCTACCAGTAGCAAGGTATTATGATCTTTTAAACTTTTTCCTTTTTTGAGTCAGATTCTCATATAGCCCAGACTGGCCTTGAACTTGTTACGTAGTGGAGGATGATCTTGAACTTGTGATCCTCCTGTCTATATTCCCCAGTGTTAGAATTACAGGCATGTGCCTCCAAGCTTGATCTATGGGGTGCTGCAAAGGGAACCCAGGGTTTCATGCATACCAGACAAGCACTCTGCCAGCTACGCTACATCCCCAGCACGTTTCTTCTTTTAAATAAACATTTTATATGGAGAGGTTCACTAGACCAGATCTACCCCACCCTGTCCTTTATGAACTCTTTTATTCATCAAGAGGTTATTTTAAGCAGTCAGGCGGTGGTGGCATACACACCTTTAATTCCAGCACTCGGGAGGCAGAAGCAGGCAGATCTCTGTGAGTTCAAGCCCAGCCTGGTCTACAGAGCAAGTTCCAGGACAGCTAGGCCTGTTTATTACACAGAGAAACCCTGTCTTGAAAAAAAAAAAACAAAAAAGAAAGGTTATTTTAAAAATCATTACTTAGCATCTATAGTCCCTGTTAGTCTACTTGTTCTAGGAAGGCAAAAAGTGTGTCCATTTTCATTAAGCTCTTAGCACATATCTGGAACACAAAAAGGGTAATACTTAATACTATGCATTAATATAAACGAAGGTTTCTATACATTATCCTGAGGCACTGGGGCAGGAGCTGAGTGCCGTTACACATTGTGAAATAATATTAAGCACTGTTAACTGTTGCTTGAATTGTTAGCTTTGTGTGGCTTCTTTCTGTGAATGACTCAGACCATTCACAGGTCCTTCTCTTACACCTAGGGCCCGAGCGGGGACCTGTCAGCAGCCCCTTCACTGGCAGACCCTGCCTGCCTTCCTTCCTTCCTTCCTTCCTTCCTTCCTTCCTTCCTTCCTTCCTTCCTTCCTTCCCTCCTTCCTGTATCTCTGAGGATATCAGAGAACCACAGCTGAAGACAGCCATCGTGAGCACTCCAGCCAGCCGCACACTGGGCACAGCCTCACTGAGCATTAGTAACCCTAGGTTCACAGTGCCAGTGGGGCAGTAATCTCTGTGGCTCAGCAGCAGCTCTGTGATGCAGATCACGACATCCGCTTGCATGAATGGCTGTGTAAGCATCCTCAGGGCAAACATCCTTGCCTAGCATCCATCTGGCTGCTCACTTTGGAGTCACCTGAGATACACCCTCTTTGTTCTGCGCCAGGTGCTCCACGTTGCAACATTAGGCTCATTCAAAGGCTTTTCAAATGGCCTTTCCCGCTTTTGATCTTTAGGACTAGCACACAAGACTGAGCTCTCAACTCAAAGAAGACATGGTAAAGTTGGCACACTGGTAGCAGTCTCCATCCTGGTAGCAGCAGTCACAGCCCCACGAAGGCAACTGAAGGTTCCAAGAGTAGGTACCTGTGGTGGTCTGAATAAAAATGGCTCCTATCAGGAGTGGCACTCTTAGGAGGTGTGGCCTTGCTGGAGGAGGTGTGGCCTTGTGGGAGGAGGTGTCACAGATCTCTTCCTCCTACCTGCAGATCCACATGCAGGACTCTCAGCTCCTTCTTCAGCACGACGCCTGCCTGCACACCACCATGTCCCGCCATAACGATAATGGACCATACCTCTGAACTGTAAGTCAGTCCTAATTAATGTTTTCTTTTTAAGAGTTGCTGTGGTCATGGTGTCTCTTCATGGCAACAGAAACATTAAGAAAGCAACTGAAGCAGAAATAGTAGAGAAGGGGGCTGGAGAGATGGCTCAGAGGTTAAGAGTACTGACTGCTCTTTCAGAGGTCCCGAGTTCAATTCCCAGCAACCACATGTTGGCTCACAACCATCTGTAATGAGATCTGGCGCCTTCTTCTGACGTGTAGGCATACATGCAGACAGAACACTACATACTAAATAAATCAATCAATCAAAAAAAAAGAGAAATAGTAGAGAAGTTATGAAGCCTAGGTGCTGAAGAGTTTCAGGGGGCTTCCAGGCTTTGAGGGCTAAGGGCTCTCATACCCTGGTCCAACAGCAATAAGACCAGCCATTGCAGGAATGAAGATGCTCAAGGACCCAGGAGCTGTAACTTAGTTCTGTTGGAGAACAACCATAGGCACATTGTTTAAGAAGTTGACAGTATTTGTATTGGGTCATTATAGAAAAATAGGGACAAAAGAGAGGAAGAAAACATGAAATATTCACCTAGGTTCCATCTTTGTGTTTTATGTTTGCTAAGTAGACTTGCCATATAGGACCATAATCTGTAGTCTCACCTCTGCTGTTAGAGGTGAGAATTTGTACTCTCCGAGAGTAGGCATAATAAAGAGTTGCTTTTCAGACTTTGCTCTGCCTTTGATCTGAGTCAGTGGCACTACTCCCAGGTCACCTCATTAAAGTATGATGTTAGTGTACTTCCTAAAAGGACTACCAAACACATTATAACAAATGACCACATTTGTCAATACAACTGACGATAATGTAGGGCGTTCACTATAGAGTTTTTCTTTTTGAATTTACTTTTAGAGACAGGATTTCTCTGTGTAGCCCTAGCTATCCTAGAACTAGACCAGGCTGGCCTTGAACTCACGGAGATCCACCTGCCTCTGCCTCCCAAGCGCTAGAACTAAAGGCGTGCACCACCACACCCGGCTGTCCATATTTCTTAACTGCAGGCTTGTAATGTTGTATTACACCCTTTCACACTCCCAGACCTCATAGCCTGGTCAGTACTAGCACTCTCCAAAACTGCTAACAGGGTCCGCAGAGCTGGGAGGAGTGACAGCATGTTTACCTAACTATTCTTGGCCGCATGTGTCCCAGGGATCACTGACTGCTCCTCACAGCACCTAAGGAGGTACGGATTTCCTCCTGATGTCCTCACTAGTGCAAGGCGACCCTTCTTACCCTTGAAGAAGTACAGGAAGTGCACATCTGAACAATGAGAAGGTTGTTTCCATCCAACCGCATTGCACAGAGGACTCATTATATCGACTTTGAGGTGGAGCGGAGCTTGGCGCTGCAGGAAGAAGCGACAGCCATACCCTACAGGGGTAACCATGGGGTGAGCTCAGAGGCAGGAGGCCTAGCCCGCACACACCCGGCTACGTACAGGAAGGCGGCCAGAGCTCTGCGAGTGCGGTCCCGAGACAGTGCTTGGTCGAGAGGGCGGTCGCGCGCCCCTTAGTATGGTTTCCAAGGCAACAGCGCGGGTACGCGGACGGCGCTTGCGCAGCTTCTCGCTCCGCCCCGGCTGGGACGGCAGGGGGCGGAGTCAAATGCGGTCCTCTCGGGGACTTGGAGTTAATGGGATTCTGAGCTACCCAGTGGGAGCGCTTGGTTGGCTCAAGGACGTTCGCGCACGGAGCGCTCCGTCCCAGTCACCGGGGCCGGTGGGAGTGCAGCCTGCCTTCGCGACCGCAGCTCGTCCCGCGCGCCCTTCTCGGGCGTCGGCGCTCCGGCGTCCTGGCTGCCGACGCTGTGGCCTGGCTGCTCCTCTGGGCGGCTGGGCTGGTTGGCAGGGTCGTCGCGGACAGCAGTGACGCCCCCTTCAGCTCTGGTAAGGGCCGCCGGCTGAGGGAGTGCGCGTGGAACGGGGCGCGGGTGGAAGCACCCGCGGTGTTACGGGTACCACGTCCGGGAGGAGGTTAGCAACAAAGGCCGCGTGCGCCCCTGCCCTCCCCGTGATCTTTGCTCGGTGTTCCATCCCGGACATCGGAGCCGGGCTTTGTCCTTCCGAGGCGGGACTGGCCACACTGTGGCAAAAGTACTAAACAAGTATAGCCACGAAGTGTCTTGGAATGCTTATGGTATACGAAGCTGCTTTCTGCAAGCTGAGAGGCCAGGGAACTCTTCGAGTCCCAGAAAGGTAACCTTTTTACCAGTATCCAATTTGATGAACCAATGAATTTTTTATTGGCGTTACCAGTGGGGATGTGGGTGAGGAGTTACAAGGATCAGGGATAACGCAAAAGAAGCTGCTTCACTAGAAAGCCCACCCCAACATGAGTGACACTCTCACTCCGAAGCTGCAACCCTGGAGCTCACTAAACAGCTTGCATGCAGCTCCACAGCCCCAGCGTCTGTCCCCCCCCCCCATCTCGTTCTGCAGGTTGCCCCAAGCAACTCTTGACTCCCTTTCATAGGGTTGGTAGGGACCCTCAAGAATCTTCAAGTCTTACTCTCCTGGCTTCACGTGTTTCTTCCAAGTTCCTGCATAACAGGTTTATTGCAGTGATTCACATTCCTTTAATGTCCTTCCCACACATTTCTAATCAAAGTTTTATAGCAAGATATCTGGCAACTGAATATTTAATTTTTTTTGACACAGGGTCTCACCAGTCTTGAATTTTTAGCCATTGAGTAATAGTTTTAATATCCAAAATATGCATGGAATCAGTTTATGCAGACTTCTGTTTACCCCACGTTTGTAAATGAACTCTTTGAATCTTCAGGTGCCTCTCCTTTTCTTGCCTTTTTTTTTCCCTTTAATTCTCTGAACATCTTCACAAAGCGTGAGTGTACAATCTTCCAAGATGTGTAGGCATGGACCTAAGACTACAGAGGTTGCTGTTATGTCTCTAATGAAGTTTGATGAGCTAGGAGGATGGACAACCACAGAGAAGAATTCTCACTCAAAGACACAGCTGTTAAGTGGTGGACTAGGATCTGAAACCAGACATTCTCAACCTCCATGATAGATTTATATGTAATAGATTTATGTGTGGCTCAAACTGCTTACATTTTATCTTTCCGTTAGATAATTAGATTTTTCTAACAGGTAAAATTTTTTCTAGTAGTTATTTTCTAACTATTTAATAGTTCTCTTAATATGCTTATTTTCATTTTTAATATCTTGATCTTTATAGGTATAAGGGCCACTTGTTCTGAAATCATTTTGAGGCAAGAATTCTTGAAAGATGGCTTCCACAGGTAAGTTGCCCACTGATTTCTAGTTATATTCAAATACCGGCTCATAATATACAGCAAGAAATTGATAGTTGAAATACGGATAAACTGAAATTTTTTTCCATTTTTGTTTGTTTTGATACAAGATCTTATATAGTCCAGGCTGGCTTCCAATTTGCTATGTAGTTTGGGATAACCTTGAACTCCTGATCTTCTTGCTCATTCAAGTACTTGTATTACAGGTGTGTGCCACCAAGCCTGACTTATTATTTTTCTTTCTTTTTCTTCTTTTTGTTTTCGTTTTTGCTTTTTTGAGACAGGGTTTCACTGTGTACCCCTGGCTGTCCAGAAACTCACTCTGTAGGCCAGGCTGACCTCAAAACTCAGAGATCTGCCTGCCTCTGCCTCCCGAGTGTTGGAACTAAAGGCGTGCACCACTACTGCCTGACTTTCTTTTACTTTCTTGAGACAAAGTATTGCTGTATAGCCCATGTTGTCTTGGAGCTTAAGATAATCTTCCCAACTCAGCCTTCTAACTTGCTGGAATTATAGGTGTATACCATGATTCCTGACTGACTTTGTTTTTATTCTTATTATCCATTATCTTTTACTTTATTTTAAAAAGTAATTTCTCTGCATTTTGTTTATGATCAAGTATACTTTGCATGTTATTTTCTTTTTGTAGAATTTTGCTTCGGATAGCTATTTCTAGACTTTCTCTTCTGGCTTATTCTTGCCTTTGTTGTTCTCTATATGGTATGAACTTTTGTTTTGATACCTTTGTCTCCAGTAACATGCCTTGGTGTGGTTTTGTCTGTGTTTTCCCTGCCTGAGGGTTACTCAGTTTCTTGGGCTTAAGGAATCATAATTCTCATAAAATCTGGACAATTTTGGGCTATATGTCTCTGTTCCCTGCCCTGTCTTTCCCGGGCACCATTGAAACGATTCCTAGATTGTGTGCTTTATTTCGAGTTCACTGCTTCAGTTCCTTTTTCCCTGCCAATCTTTTTTCTTTTTGTCTATTTTTCTCCTTCTTATGCTCCAGTTTCCCTTGTTTTCTGTGGCTGCCTCCAAGCCACTGATCTTTTATTGTCAATGTTCAATTGCTTTTTACATTTAGAAATTTTATTTTATGTAATTTGAAGTTACAATCAAGTCTTTAAAAATTAAAAACAAAGTTGGGCTGTTAAATGGCTCAGTGGGTAAAGGTGTGTGCCACCAAGCCTGATGACCTGAATTTGAGCCCTAGGACTAACGTGGTGGAGGAGAGAACTGACTCCCACAAGTTGTCCTCTAACCTTCGCATGTGAACACATGCATACACACAGGAAATAAATAGTTATTAAAAAACACTTCCCTTTCCCTTACAATATTCTTGCTTACTTTAAATCCTTTCACATATTAGGTATATTTATAAGATTTCTTATTAAAATTTAAAATTTTTGTTAAATTTATTTGTTTTATTTTATGATATTTTGCCTGCATCTATGTTGGTGTGTGTGGGAATTGAATCCCCTGAAAATGAAGTTAAAGATGGTTGTGAATCACCATGTAGGTGCTGGGAATCAAACCTGGGTTCTCTGCAGGAGCAACAAGTGCTGTTAATCCCTGAGCCTTCTCTCCTGTCCCATATAAAGACTTTTAATGTCCACCTGCCACTCCATTTCTTTTTTATTTATTTATTTGGTTTTTCGAGACAGGGTTTCTCTGTGGCTTTGGAGCCTGTCCTGGAACTAGCTCTCGTAGACCATGCTGGTCTCGAACTCACAAAGATCCGCCTGCCTCTGCCTCCCCAGTGCTGGGATTAAAGGCCTGCGCCACAACCGCCCGGCCCATTTCTTTTTTAACATCATAAAGAAAAGACATTTGTTTAGGCTCTTTATTCTGGAGGTGCGAGGTTCAACTATGTCTTAAGTTAGGGTTAGGGTTTCTAGTGCTGTGATCAAACACTTGAACCGAAAGCAACGTGGTGAGGAAAGGCTTCGTTTCCATCTTAGAACTCTCAGGTCCCACTCCATCACTGAGGAACTGAAGCAGAGACCATAGAGGGATGCTGCTTACTGACTTGCTCCATATGGCTTGCTCAGTTTGCTATCTTGCCCAGCTGCCCAAAGGTGGCACCACCCACAGTGGGCTGGGCC